>WNWK01012192.1:0-60779 GCA_009830355.1 Cherax destructor | reverse complement strand
GAGCATGTACATAAGGGGGTGGGAGCACCTGTACATAAAGGGTGGGAGCACCTGACATCGAGGGGGGGAGCACCTGTACATAAGAGGGGGAGCACCGACATCAAAGGGTGGGAGCCCCTTTACATCAAGAGGTGGGAGCACCTGCATCAAGAGGGTGGGAGCACCTGTACATCAAGAGGGTGGGAGCACCTGTACATCAAGAGGGTGGGAGCACCTGTACATCAAGAGGGTGGGAGCACCTGTACATCAAGAGGGTGGGAGCACCTGTACATCAAGAGGGTGGGAGCACCTGTACATCAAGAGGGTGGGAGCACCTGTACATCAAGAGGCTGGGAGCACCTGTACTAGAAGCCAGGAGAAAGGTGACATCTTTGCCGATCATTGTACTGCAAGAACTGTGTCAAAGTTGTCAGTGGTGACATTAAGGCAGGAGGCGGAGTATCTTCTTAAGTCGCTGCCCCAAGATAAAGCTGTGAGTCCGGACAAGTTGAGCCCAAGATTGCTGAGATGTGCAGACCAGCTAGCAGCACCTCTACCTCGCATCTATCACCACTGCCTAGTACAGTGTAAATGGTCTTCTCTGTGGAAAGAGGCAAAGGTAGTCGCTGTTCACAAAAAAGAGCAGAGCAGAAATCAGCAACTACAGACCTGTGTCATTCCTGTCAATCACTGGCAAGATCCTTGAGACAATAATGTCACGGCAAATGACAGAGTTTTTTTGACTACCACTCACTACTGTGTGACCGTCAATATGGATTCAGAAAAGGTTACTCTGCTACTGATCTGTTGTTAAGGTTCTCCACTAAGTGGCACCAGTCACTTGATGAATCCAATGTCAGCTGTGTGGTAGCACTGGACATTGCTGGTGCTTTCGACCGAGTATGGAACCAGAAACTCTTGACAAAACTGCAAGAACTGGGAATTGCAGGTTCTACACTATGTCTCCTCAGTGATTACCTTCAAGGTAGATTTCTAAATGTAGTTCTCAGCTCGACAGTCACAGCAAGACATCCTATTGGGGCAAGTGTTCCACAGGGAAGTGTGCTTGGGCCATTGTTATGGAATGTCTACTTCAATAACCTTCATTTCATCCCAGAATCCCATGCATATGCAGACGACTGTACTCTGACATTTACTTATCTAAGAGAGGAAATGCCAGCTGCTCTAAGCTACATCAATCACCAGCTAACAGCTATATTAGCTTAGGGGAACTGATGGCAGGTAACATTTGCTTCTGAGAAAACACAAATGATGATGGTCTCAAGCTACCATGATGGTAATGCCGGAGCAGTAGTAAGTATGAATGGGAGTGTTGGTACCTGGGGACGATGTTGATATCCTTGGAGTGATATTGACTCCAAGCTGACCATGAAGAACCACGTTGTAAATCTTGCAAACAAAGCGGCCAGGAAGCTTACAGCACTTCAACGTATCTCGCATCTGCTCGACAGTAAGGGTTACAAGATTCTGTATGAGGCAAAAGTACGCTCACACCTTGAGTATGCTACACTTTCTTGGATTGCCTGCCCCCTCCCCCCATCTCATCTGCGACTTCTTGACAGAGTAGAGAACAGAGCAAGACGTCTCATCTCTCGCCTGGACCCAGCCTGGATAGATCTATCATTTCAGCAGAGCCTTCGACACCGGAGGGATGTGGGTAGCCTTACTGTTATGTACAAGGCCAATATTGCCAAAGTACCACACTTGGCTCTACTCCGAGGACAGCGAGAAGTGAGCTTCTACACCACAAGACGGGCAGCAAGCAACAACTTCACTCTTGCTGTTCCCTGCCCCAGAACATCACTTCATGTGAGATCATTTATTAGTAGGATGACTCGAATCTGGAAATTTCACCCCAAGGATATCAACTTCATCCCTGGGTACCAACACTCTCCCATTCATACTTACTACTGCTCCAGTATTACCATCATGGTGCCTAGAGACCATCATTTTTGTTTTCTCAGGAGCAAATATGACCTGCCATCGTTTTCCCCAGGCTGATATAGCTCTTAGTTGGTGACTGATGTAGCAGTTGGCAGTTCCTCTCTTGGATAAGTAAATGTCAGAGTACAGTCGTCTACATATGCATGGGATTCTGGGATGAGATGAAGAAGGTCATTGAAGTAGACATTCCATACCAATGGCCCAAGCACACTTCCCTGTGGAACACTTGAAGGTAATCACTGAGGAGACATAGTGTACAGCCTACAATTCCCAGTGCTTGCAGTTTTGTCAAGAGTCCCTGGTGCCATTCTCGGTCGAAAGCACCAGCAATATCCAGTGCTACTACACAGCTAACTTTTGATTAATCCAGTGACTGGTACCACTTAGTGGAGAGGTTTAACAACAGATCAGCAGCACAGTAACCTTTCCTGAAGCCATACTGACGGTCACAAAGTAGTGAGTGGTAGTCAAAAATCTGTTATTTGTCGTGAGATTATTATCTCAAGGATCTTGCCAGTGATTGACAGGAGTGACACTAGTCCTGCCAGTGACTGACAGGAGTGACACTGGTCCTGCCAGTGACTGACAGGAGTGACACTGGTCCTGCCAGTGACTGACAGGAGTAACACTGGTCCTGCCAGTGATTGACAGGAGTGACACTGGTCCTGCCAGTGATTGACAGGAGTGACACTGGTCCTGCCAGTGATTGACAGGAGTGACACTGGTCCTGCCAGTGACTGATAGGAGTGACTCTGACAGGAGTGACACTGGTCTGCCAGTGACTGATAGGAGGACTTGACAGGGTGACACTGGTCCTGCCAGTGACTGACAGGAGTGACACTGGTCCTGCCAGTGACTGACAGGAGTGACACTGGTCCTGCCAGTGACTGACAGGAGTAACACTGGTCCTGCCAGTGATTGACAGGAGTGACACTGGTCCTGCCAGTGATTGACAGGAGTGACACTGGTCCTGCCAGTGATTGACAGGAGTGACACTGGTCCTGCCAGTGACTGATAGGAGTGACTCTGACAGGAGTGACACTGGTCCTGCCAGTGACTGACAGGAGTGACACTGGTCCTGCCAGTGACTGACAGGAGTGACACTGGTCTTGCCAGTGACTGACAGGCGTGACACTGGTCCTGCCAGTGACTGACAGGAGTGACACTGGTCCTGCCAGTGTTTGACAGGAGTGGCACTGGTCCTCTCAGTGACTGACAGGAGTGACACTGGTCCTGCCAGTGACTGACAGGAGTGACACTGATCCTGCCAGTGACTGACAGGAGTGACACTGATCCTGCCAGTGACTGACAGGAGTGACACTGGTCCTGCCAGTGACTGACAGGAGTGGCACTGGTTCTGCCAGTGACTGACAGGAGTGGCACTGGTCCTGCCAGTGACTGACAGGAGTGACACTGGTCCTGCCAGTGACTGACAGGAGTGACACTGGTCCTGCCAGTGTTTGACAGGAGTGGCACTGGTCCTCTCAGTGACTGACAGGAGTGACACTGGTCCTGCCAGTGACTGACAGGAGTGGCACTGGTTCTGCCAGTGACTGACAGGAGTAACACTGGTCCTGCCAGTGATTGACAGGAGTGACACTGGTCCTGCCAGTGATTGACAGGAGTGACACTGGTCCTGCCAGTGATTGACAGGAGTGACACTGGTCCTGCCAGTGACTGATAGGAGTGACTCTGACAGGAGTGACTCTGACAGGAGTGACACTGGTCCTGCCAGTGACTGACAGGAGTGACACTGGTCCTGCCAGTGACTGACAGGAGTGACACTGGTCTTGCCAGTGACTGACAGGCGTGACACTGGTCCTGCCAGTGACTGACAGGAGTGACACTGGTCCTGCCAGTGACTGACAGGAGTGACACTGATCCTGCCAGTGATTGACAGGAGTGACACTGGTCCTGCCAGTGACTGACAGGAATGACACAGATCCTGCCAGTGACTGACAGGAGTGACACTGTTCCTGCCAGTGACTGACAGGAGTGGCACTGGTCTGTAGCTCTTCTTGTGAAGGGACATTTGCTTCTTTTCACAGAGAAGATTATTTACATTGTGCTAGGCAGTGGTGCTCTCTCTCTCTCTCTCTCTCTCTCTCTCTCTCTCTCTCTTCTCTCTCTCTCTCACTCTCTCTTTTTCTCAGGGAGAGGCACAGTGCCAAGGGCAACATGGTGACGTCATCACTTGCACTGCAATTGCTGTTGATTAAGAGTGCCTCCCTCAGCGTCTTGCAGTGCCTGGCACTGTCTAGCACATTCTGGCATTAGCTGGCACTCTCCAACACTGTCTAGTACTGGCTACCACTGTCAAGCACTCTCTGACACTGTCTACCACTATCCAGTTATGACTGATACTGTTTAGCACTGTCTAGCACTAACTGACACTGTGTAGAACTGTCAGCCACTGTTTAGCACTGACATTTTCTAGCACTGTCTGACCCTGTCTAGTACTGTCTGACGCTGTCTAGCACTCTCTGTCACGGTCCAGCACTCTCTGACACTGTCTATTTCTCTCTGACACTGTCTAGCTCTCTCTGACACTGTCTAGTAGTGTCTGACACTGTCTAGTACTGTCTGACACTGTCTCGTACTGTCTGACACTGCTTAGTACTATCTGACACTGTCTAGCACCATTGACACTTTCTAGTACTGTCTGACATTGTCCTGACATTGTCTAGCACTATCTGACAATGTCTAGCACTATCTGACAATGTCTAGCACTATATGACACTTTCTAGTTCTTGCTGACACTATCTAGCACTGTTTGACACTGTCTACTACTGTTTGACACTGTCTGGCACTGTCTGACACTGTCTAGTACTATCTGACATGGTCTATCACTGACACTTTCTACTGTTGTCTGACACTGTCTAGCACTCTCTGAAACCGTCTAGTACTGTCTAGAACTGTATGACACTGTCTTATACTATCTGACACTGTCTAGTACTGTTTAGTGCTATCTGACACTGTCAAGTGTCAGACCCTGAATGACACTATCAGATACAGTGCCAGACACTAATTGACACTGTCAAGTGTCATTCAGTGCCTGGCACTGTCATTCTGTGTTTGGCACTCATTTAGTGTTTATCACTGTCATTCTGTGTTTGGCACTGTTATTCTGAGTTTGGCACTGTGTTTCTATGTTTTGGCACTGTCATTCTCTGTTTGGCACTGTCATTCTCTGTATGGCACTGTAATTATCTGTTTGGCACTGTCATTCTCTGTTTAGCACTGTCATTCTGTGTTTGGTACTACCATATATAGTGTTTGGCACTGTCATTCTGTGTTTGGCATTGCCATTTATTGTTTGGCACTGTCATTTTTTGTTTGTCACTGACATTCTGTGATTGGCCCTGTCATTCTATGTTTGGCACTGTCATTTTATGTTTTCAATGTCATTTAGTATTTGGCACTGTTATTCTGTGTTTGTCATTGTCATTTAGTGTGTGGCACTGTCATTCTGTGTTTGGCACTGTCATTCTGTGTTTGGCACTGTCATTCTCTGTTTTTCTTTGTCATTCTATGTTTGGCACTGTCATTTAGCGTTTGGCACTGTCATTCTGTGTTTGGCGCTGTCATTCTCTGTTTAGCTTTGTCATTCTGTGTTTGGCACTGTCATTTAGTGTGTGGCACTGTCATTCTGTGTTTGGCATTGTCATTTTGTGTGTGGCACTATCATTCTGTATTTGGCATTGTCATTTTGTGTGTGGCACTGTCATTCTGTGGTTGGCACTGTCATTTAGTGTGTGGCACTGTCATTTAGTGTGTAGCACTGTCATTCTGTGTTTGGTACTGTCATATTCTGTTTGGCACTGTCATTCTGTGTTTGGCACTGTCATTCAGTGTTTAGCTGACCCTTAGTAGAAAACACCTGACCTAGTTTGAAGTCTATCTGTAAAATATTCTAATGGCCTTGTTTATATATATATATATATATATATATATATATATATATATATATATATATATATATATATATATATATATATATATATATATATATATATTTATATATATATATATATATATATATATATATATATATATATATATATATATATATATATATATCAGTTGATGTTTGCTGACATGTATCTGCTGATGTTTGCTGACATTAATCTGCTGATGTTTGCTGACATGTATCTGCTGATGTTTGCTGATATGTATTAGCTGATGTTTGTTGACACGTGACGTCACACTCAGCTGACACTTTTTCGCGCGTTTTATAAGTGATTTTTAAAAGGCGGTAAAAAATGCGTTGCAAGTTGTATGAGAGAGAGTATATACACACACCTCTCAGTATATATACACAGATACACACCTCTCAGTATATATACACAGATACACACCTCTCAGTATATATACACAGATACACACCTCTCAGTATATATACACAGATACACACCTCTCAGTATATATACACAGATACACACCTCTCAGTATATATACACAGATACACACCTCTCAGTATATATACACAGATACACACCTCTCAGTATATATACACAGATACACACCTCTCAGTATATATACACAGATACACACCTCTCAGTATATATACACAGATACACACCTCTCAGTATATATACACAGATACACACCTCTCAGTATATATACACAGATACACACCTCTCAGTATATATACACAGATACACACCTCTCAGTATATATACACAGATACACACCTCTCAGTATATATACACAGATACACACCTCTCAGTATATATACACAGAGATATACACATCTCAGGAACACCAGGTCCAGAGGAACCTCCCGTGTCTACCAGTATATTACAAGATATACCAGAATATTACAATATATACCAGAATATTACAATATATACCAGAATATTACAAGACCGGGCCGGGCCGCAGGGGCGTTGACCCCTGGAACTCTCTCCAGGTATATAGGTATATACCAGAATATTGCAAGATATAACAGAACATGTATACTGAGTGGTTTGTCTCCCTCAGTGTATATACACTGAGACACCCACTTACTCTGCCACCCTACCACCCACTCTGCCACCCTGTTACCAACTATGCCACCCACTCTGCCACCCTGCCACGAACTCTGCCATCCAGCCACCTACTCTGCCACACTGCTACCGACTCTACCACCCTGATACCCTCTCTGCAACCTTCTCTGCCACCCTATCTGCCACCCTACCATTGACTCTGCCAAACTGCCACCTTCTCCGCCACCCACTCTGCCACCCTGCCGCCTTCTCTGCCACTCACTCTGCCACCCACCTCCTCAACTGAAACATTATTAAGAATGTATCAGAGTAAAGCTGATCTTTCAAGTGAGAGAGAGAGAGAGAGAGAGAGGAGAGAGAGAGAGAGAGAGAGAGAGAGAGAGAGAGAGAGAGAGAGAGAGAGAGAGAGAGAGAGAGAGAGAGAGAGAGAGGGGAGAGAAGAGAGAGAGAGAGAGAAGAAAGAAAGTGAGAAGATAGATAGAAGATATAATATGATATAATAATAATAATAATAATAATAATAATAATAATAATAATAATAATAATAATAATAATAATAATAATAATAATAATAATAATAATAATAAAAACAGTAATAATACCAGAGGTAACCGCACAATGGCTGGTCGATAGATAGATAATTCATCTATCTATCGCGCCCTGGTCAGCGGTTTGAGAGTGTCGTGAATAAGTGAATAAAACAGTGAATTATTGACTGTTTTATTGCATTGATGACTGCTTGATAGACTGCATGTCTGTCGTGTTGATGACTGGGGTCTCTGGTCGATAGACAGTGTCTATCAATCAGCGGAAGCTTGCCCTTTCTGTTGGTGCTCTGTTGACCGAGTGATGAAGCTTAACAGGAACAACAGAAGGGGTAACAGGAGGCACAACAGGAGCAACAGGAGGGGTAACAGGAGGGACAAACGGAGCAGAAGGAATAACAGGAGATGTAACAGGAAGCACAACAGACACAACAGAACGGGTAACAAGAGACGTAACAGATGCAACAGTAGGTGTAGCAGGAGGCACAACAGGAAAAACAGGTGTAACGGGAGGCACAACAAGAGCAACAGGTGTAACAGGAGGTACAACAGGAACAGGTGTAACAGGAGGCAAAAAAGGAACAGGTGTAACAGGACGCACAACAGGAGCAACAGGAGGGATAACATAAGGCACAACAGAAGTAGAAGGACGGGTAACAGAGCGCAAAACAGAATCAATAGAAAGGATAAGAAGAGACACAACAGGAGCAACAGGAGACAGAACAGGAGGGGTAACAGAAGACACAACAGGAAAACAGTAGAGGTAACAGGAGGCACAACAGGAGGGATAACATGAGGCACAACAAGAGCAACAGGAGGCACAACAGGAGAAGCAAGAGGGTAACATGAAGCTCAACAGGAGCAACAGGAGACAATAGAGGAACAGGAGCAACAGGAGGGTAACAGGAGACTCAACAAAGAAACAGAAGCAATAGGAGGTGCAACAGGAGACTCAACAAAGAAACAGGAGATACAGGTGTAACAGGAGACTCAAGAAACAGGAGCAACAGGAGGTATAAGTGTGTGTGTGTACTCACCTAATTGTGGTTGCAGGGGTTGAATGATAGCTCCTGGCCCCGCCTCTTCACTGGTCGCTACTAGGTCACTCTTCCTTCTCCATGAGCTTTATCATACCTTTTATTAAAGCTATGTATGGATACTGCCTCCACTACATCACTTCCCAGACTATTCCACTTCGTGACCACTCTGTGACTGAAGAAATACTTCCTAACATCCCTGTGACTCATCTGAATCTTCAACTTCCAGTTGTGTCCCCTTGTTGCTGTGTCCCATCTCTGGAACATCCTGTCTCTGTCCACCTTGTCAATTCTTCTCAGTATTTTATATGTCGTTATCATATCCCCTCTATCTCTCCTGTTTTCCAGTGTTGTCAGTTGAGTTCCCTTAACCTCTCCTCGTAGGACAAACCCCTCAGTTCCGGGACTAGTCTTGTTCCATACTGGTGCTGCATACTCCGATATGGGCCTGACGTACACGGTGTACAGTGTAGTGAACGACTCCTTACTTAGATGTTGAAATGCTATTCTTAGGTTTGCCAGGCGCCAATATGCTGCAGCAATTATTTGTTTGATGTGCACCTCAGGAGATGTGCTCGGTATGATACTCACCCCAAGATCCTTTTCCTTGAGTGAGTTTTGCAGCCTCTGACCTCATAGGCTGTACTCCGTCTGCAATCTTCTTTAACCTTCCCCCAAGCTTCATAACTTTGCACTTACTGGGGTTAAACTCCAGGAGCTATTTGTTGGACCAGGCTTGCAGTCTGTCCAGATCCCATTGCAGGTTTACCTGATCCTCTTCCGCTTGTATTCTCCTCATTAGTTTTACATCGTCTGCAAACAAGGACACCTCTGACTCTAACCCTTCTGTTATATCATTCACATATACAAGAAACATCACTGGACCTAGGACTGACGGTTGTGGAACCCCACTCGACACCTGCACCCACTTTGACACGTCGTCTCGGACCGAAGCATGTTATTTCCTTCATGTCAGGTATTCCCTGATCCACTGCAGTACTTTCCCTCCTATTCCTGCCTGCTCCTCTAGTTTTTCAACCAGTCTCTTGAGTGGAACTGTGTTAAATGCCTTCTTACAGTCCAAGAAGATGCAGTCTACCCGTCTTACTTCCGTTACCCTGTCATAAAACTCCAGTACGTTTGTGATGCAGGATTTCCCTTCCCTGAACCTGGTGTTAGTTATCATGTATTAGTCCATTCCGTTCTAGGTGCTCCACCACTCTTTTCCTGATAATCTTCTCCATAACTTTACATACATGTCAGTGACACTGATCTGTAGTTTAGTGCAGCCTGTCTCTCTCCTTCCTTAAAAATTGGAATAACATTTGCTGTCTTCCACAGCTCAGGCAGTTGCCCTGTTTCGACAGATTTATTGAAGATTGTTATTAGTGGCACACAGTGCATCTGCTCCCTCTCTCAGGACCAAAGGAGAGATATTATCTGGGCCCATCGCCTTCGAGGTATCTAGTTGCCCTAGCAGTTTCTTCAACTCCTCTGTTGAGTGCAGTGTGTTCAGCACTTGCTGGTGCACCCAATAACCTGTGTTTGCTGGGAGCCTTTCTGTTTCAGCTGTGAATACATCACTGAATTTTGAGTTGAGCTCTTCACATACTTCCTGGTCATTCCCTGTGAGAGATTGTGTGTACTCAGCTAATTGTGGTTGCAGGGGTAGAGTCACAGCTCCTGGCCCTTCCTCTTCACTGGTCACTACAAGGTCACTCTCCCTGCTTCATGAAATTTATCATACCTCTTCTTAAAGCTGTATATGGATCCTGCCTCCACTACATCACTTTCCAGACTATTCCACTTCCTGACAACTCTATGGCTGAAGAAATACTTCCTAACATTCCTGTGACTCATCTGAGTCTTCGACTTCTGCCTTCCCGGAGTCCTTTCTATCTCCACTGTAAATACTTCCTTAAATCTCGTGTTGAGCTCCTTACATACTTCTTGGTCGTTTCTTGTGAGTTCCCCACCTTCTTTCCTCACCTTGATTACCTGGTCTTTGACTGATGTCTTCCTCCTAATGTGGCTATACAACAGCTTCAGGTCAGACTTGACTTTCGATGCTATGTTGTTTTCGTAGTGTCGCTGCGCCTCTCTCCTTATCTGTGCATACTCGTTTCTGGCTCTTCGACTAATCTCTTTATTTTCCTGGGTCCTTTGGCTTCTGTACTTTTCCATTCTCTAGTGCACTTAGTTTTTGCCTCCCTACACCTTCGGGTAAACCAAGGGCTCGTTCTGATCTTCCCATTATTTCTGTTGCCCTTGGGAACAAACCTTTCCTCTGCCTCCTTGCATTTTGTTGTTACATAGACCATCATTTTGTTTACTGACTTTCCTACCAGTTCTCTGTCCCACTGAACCTCCTGCAGGAAGTCCCTCATACCTGTGAAGTCCTCCATTTTATAGTTTGGCTTTTCCGATCCTACTCCTGTTACCCTCTCCCCTTGTAACTCAACTATGTATTCAGAGTTCAGAACCACGTGATCACTAGCTCCAAGGGGCCTTTCATATGTGATGTCCTCAATGTCTGAACTACTCAGGGTGAACACTGTGTGTGTACTCACCTAGTTGTGGTTGCAGGGGTCGAGTCATAGCTCCTGGCCCCGCCTCTTCACTGGTGTGTGTGTGTGTGTGTGTTATTATCAATATTCTTCTTCTTCTTCTTCTTCTTCTTCTTCTTCTTCTTCTTCTTATTCTTCTTCTTATTATTATTATTATTATTATTATTATTATTATTATTATTATTATTATTATTATTAATTTAATTATTATTATTATTATTATTATTATTATTATTATTATTATTATTATTATTATTATTATTATTATTATTATTATTATTATTATTATTTCTATTATTATTACTATTATTATTAAGATAATTATTAATATTAGAGAGGCAAGAAACTGGTAGAGCTAAGCTCTAGTCATCACTGGCACGGATGAAGAGCTCAGCAGTGCCACGTGCGGGCAAGTGCCACACTCCTGCCTGACAAGTGCCAAATTGGGGTCAATTCAGTCAAATTTGTGGCACCATTGTGGCACTCTGGTGAGAAGCTGCAGCAGCAACATTGTCCAGAGATCGAGCTCTCAGTAGAGCTCTGTCTCTGTCTTTCTCTCTCTTTCTCTCTCTCACTCTATCTCTCTCTTCTGGCACTGTTCACTACTTTATACAGCATTGCTCATACGTTTATGAAGCTTTATAAAGCTCTACATGTAACTTAAAGCTCAACATGTAGCTTTATAAAGCTTTATGACGCTGGAAACAGTGCTTTTATACTCTGTATAGCGCTAAACAAATGTTTATAAAGTCTTTTAAAGAGCTTTGTAAATCTTTATGTTGCTCTAAACAGAGCTTTATATAGTATTATAAACAACTTAATAAAGCTTTTTGATGCTCTAAACATAGCTAAATAAAGAGTTTTTATAAAGTATTACGAAGCTCTAAACAGAGTTTTGTAAAGCTATAAAAAAGGTCTTTATTAGCTTTATAAAGTTCTGCACATCCAAATTCTGACAGTAGAGTTTTGGCATCAAACAAGACGAGATGTCAGAGAGCTCTGGATTACAGTGCCACACTTGTCACTATTCAGTGCCACACCTGACGCTCTACAGTGCCACACCTGACACTACAGTGCCACACCTGACACTACAGTGCCACACCTGACACTACAGTGCCACACCTGACACTACAGTGCCACACCTACCTATACAGTGCCACACCTGACACTCTACAGTGCTACACATACAACTACAGAGCTACATCTGCTACTCTACAGTGTCACACCTGGCACTATACAGTGCCCCACTTGGCACTATACAGTGCTACACCTGCCACTACACAGTGCCCCACTTGGCACTATACGGTGCCACATACATATCTCAGTGTATATACACTGGTAGTTTACATTAATAAGTATTTTAGACTGAAGTACTTTTAACATGAGCCTCGGGTAGGTAGTCTTGAAACTATCTATAATAACTAGCCAATCAGATACTAGTGAATATACCACTACCCTGCCCACAAAATTGCCACAACCCTCCCTATCACCCTGCCCTCCACCCTGCCCTCCACCATACCTACCACCCCTGCCCACCATCCTGCCTGTCACCCTACTTACCACCCTGCCTACAACCCTGCTCACCACCCCTGCCCACCATCCTGCCTGTCACCCTACTTACCACCCTGCCTACAACCCTGCTCACCACCCCTGCCCACCATCCTGCCTGTCACCCTACTTACCACCCTGCCTACAACCCTGCTCACCACCCCTGCCCACCATCCTGCCTGTCACCCTACTTACCACCCTGCCTACAACCCTGCTCACCACCACTGCCCACTGCCAGTTCCTCGGAAAAAAACTCTTTTTTAAATGTCAATCTCGTAGAATTTGGTATGAGTTAGAAGTCAAATATTGTGACGAACAATACTCCGAAGGTCACTCTGGTATCTCTATATGTATGCCTCTATATATGAATATATATATATATGAATATATATATATATATATATATATATATATATATATATATATATATATATATATATATACCTGGAGAGGGTTTCGGGGGTCAACGCCCCCGCGGCCCGGTCTGTGACCAGGCCTCATGGTGAATCAGGGCCTGATCAACCAGGCTGTTACTGTTGGCCGCACGCAATCCAAAGTAAGAACCACAGCCCGGCTGATCAGGTACCGACTTTAGGTAGCTGTCCAGTGCCTGCTTGAAGACAGCCAGGGGTCTATTTGTAATCCCCTTTATGTATGCTGGGAGGCAGTTGAACAGTCTTGGGCCCCTGACAGTTATTGTGTTGTCTCTTATCGTGCTAGTGGCACCCCCTGCTTTTCATTGGGGGGATGATTTTCGTGTGCAAGTTTGGTACTAATCCCTCTAGGATTTTCCAAGTGTACATGATCATGTATCTCCTCCAGCGTTCTAGGGAGTACAGGTTTAGGAACTTCAAGTGTTCCCAGTAATTGAGGTGTTTTATCACAGTTATGCGTGCCGTGAAGGTTCTCTGCACATTTTCTAGGTCAGCAATTTCACCTGCCTTGAAAGGTGCAGTTAATGTGCAGCAATATTCCAGCCTAGATAGAACAAGCGACCTGAAGAGTGTCATCATGGGGTTGGCATCCTTAGTTTTGAAGGTTCTCATTATCCATCCTGTTATTTTTCTAGCAGATGTGATTGATACAATCTTCCGACATGATCACTCCCAGGTCTTTTACATTAGTTTTTCGCTCTGTTGTGTGGTTGGAATTTGTTTTATAGTCCGATAAGATTTTAATTTCCTCACGTTTTCCATATCGGAGTAATTGAAATTTTTCATCACTGAACTTCATATTGTTTTCTGCAGCCCATTTAAAGATTTGGTTTATGTCTGCTTGGAGTCTTGCAGTGTCTTCAACGGTGGACACTGTCATGCAGATTCGGGTGTCATCTGCAAAGGAAGTCACGTCACTGTGGCTGATATCCCTGTCTATGTCCGATATGAGGATGAGGAACAGGATGGGAGCGAGTACTGTGCCTTGTGGACTACTACTCTTTGTGTTCTATTTCTTAGGAAATTATAGATCCATCTGCCAACTTTTCCGGTTATTCCTTTATCACGCATTTTGTGTGCTATTACACCATGGTCACACTTGTCAAAGGCTTTTGCAAAGTCTGTGTATATAACATCTGCATTTTGTTTGTCTTTTAGAGCATCCAGGACCTTGTCATAGTGGTCCAGTAGTTGGGACAGACAGGAGCGACCTGCTCTAAACCCATGCTGTCCTGGGTTGTGTAATTGATGGGTATCAAGATGAGTGGCGATCTTGCTTCTTAGAACCCTTTCAAAGATTTTTATGATATGGGACGTTAGCGCTATTGGTCTGTAGTTCTTTGCTATTGCTTTACTGCCGCCTTTGTGGAGCGGGGCTATGTCTGTTGTTTTTAGTAACTGCGGGACGATCCCAGTGTCCATGCTCCCTCTCCATAGGATGTTAAAAGCATGTGATAGGGACTTCTTGCAATTCTTGATGAACAAGGAGTTTCATGAGTCTGGGCCTGGAGCAGAGTGCATGGGCATGGCATTTATCGCCTGTTCGAAGTCATTTGGCGTCAGAATAATGTCTGATAGGTTTGCGTCTACCAAGTTCTGTGGCTCTCTCATAAAAAATTTAGGTCTTCGACTCTCAGTCTGGTTAGCGGCTCGCTGAAAACTGAGTCATACTGGAACTTTAGTAACTCACTCATTTCCTTGCTGTCATCTGTGTAAGACCCATCTCGTTTTAGTAGGGGCCCAATACTGGATGTTGTTCTCGACTTTGATTTGGCATAAGAAAATAAATACTTTGGGTTTCTTTCGATTTCATTTATGGCTTTTAGTTCTTCCCGCGTTTGTTGACTCCTGTAAGATTCCTGTAGCTTTAGTTCGATGTTTGCTATTTCTCTGACCAGTGTCTCCCAACGTATTGCAGATACATTGGCCTCTTTTAGAAGCTCTGTTATTCTTTGTTTCGCCTGTATAAGGAGCGCCTTTCTCTTTCTAGTTTACATCTTCTCTTGTTCTTAAAAGAATATGCCTTGTGCATACCTCCAGTGCCACAGAGTTAATCTGATCTAGACATAGGTTGGGATCTGTGGTTATTAGGCTATCTTCCCAGTTTATATCATTTAGGACTTGGTTTACTTGGTCCCACTTTATGTTTTTTTTATTGAAGTTGAATTTGGTGAAGGCTCCCTTGTGACTGATCACATTTTGTCGGTCTGGGGCTCCTCTCATACATGTCTGGACCTCTATTATATTGTGATCTGAGTATATTGTTTTTGATATGATGACATTTCGTATCAGATCATCATTGTTAGTGAAGATGAGGTCCAGCGTATTTTCCAATAGGCTCTATTATTTGCTGGTTTAAGGTGAATTTGGTGCAAAGATTTAAAAGCTCGTGTGTATGCGAGTTTTCATCTGAGCTGCCTCCTGGTGTTATCTCTGCTACCACATTGTTTGCAATATTCCTCCATTTTAGGTGCCTTAGGTTGAAATCCCCCAGGAGCAAGATGTTGGGGGCAGGAGCTGGAAGATTTTCCAGACAGTGGTCAATTTTCAGAAGCTGTTCCTGGAATTGTTGGGACGTTGCATCCTGAGGCTTGTATACAACCACGATGACCAGGTTTTGATTCTCGATCTTTATTGCTAATACTTCAACTACATTTGAGGCATTTAGTAGTTCCGAGCATATAAGTGACTCTGATATACAGGCCAACCCCTCTTTCCCCCTTTTTGCCTGTTCACTCTGTCACATCTGTATAGGTTGTAGCCCGGGATCCATATTTCATTGTCCAAGTGATCCTTTATATGGGTCTCTGTGAAAGCCGCAAACATTGCGTTTGACTCTGTAAGCAGTCCACGGATGTAAGGTATTTTGTTGTTCGTCGCTGGCTTTAGACCCTAAATATTTACAAAGATGAATGTCGTCGGATTGGTGGTATGGGAGGGGGGGTCTTTTTTTTCCTGGCACTAATATCTGTTGTTCTGTAGTGGAGGCCATTGACTAGGATTCTACTCCAGAAATGATTGCAGTTGGTGTATGATTTCTGTCATTTCCTGCCAGCTTTTTTTTCTT
The DNA here is from genome assembly GCA_009830355.1 of Cherax destructor. NCBI lineage: Eukaryota > Metazoa > Arthropoda > Malacostraca > Decapoda > Parastacidae > Cherax > Cherax destructor. The sequence continues at coordinate 44,649 of WNWK01012192.1, read as the reverse complement.
TCTGGCGCTAAAAAACTCTCTCTCTGGAGTGACTTTGGCTACCCAGGTTTTCCCATGGTCTGGATGTTCTGTATCTTCTTGTACCCTTTAGGTGGTATGCCTGGCAATATAAGTTATAGCACTGTCTTTCCTGAACTGAAGAGTGACACATTTCAGGGTGGAAAAGCTTACAGGAAAGTAGTTTGGATTTTCCTGTTGTCATATGGGCACGGCATTTTCTGGGGTGGTCAAAGTTGCACGTCCCATCTGTTTTTCCAGATATTCCATACCTGCAGATACCAAGTGCATAGAATTTTCGTAGGCCTGGTTTCTGTTTGCCTTGGATTTTTGTGACTGTATTCTCTACTGGTGTGTGTTTTCCTGTCTCATATTTTAAGAAAAAGAGTATAAATAAGTAAACAAGATATGATGTAGGGCGAAATGACAGTAGTTTGTTGGACTACGTATTGGTAGTTAAAAAACTGTTGGGTAGACTTCAGGATGTACATGTTTATAGAGGGGCCACAGATATATCAGATCACTTTATAGTTGTAGCTACAGTGAGAGTAAACGGTAGATGGGATACAAAGAGAATGGAAACAGCAAGTAAGAGAGAAGTGAAGATTTATAAACTAAAGGAGGAGGCAGGGTTAGGGTAAGATATAAACAACTGTTGGAGGACAGATGGGCTAGGGAGAGTATAGGCAGTGTGGTAGAAGAGGTATGGTGTAAGTTTAAGAATATAGTGTTAGAGTGTTCAGCAGAAGTTTGTGGTTATAGGAAAGTGGGTGCTGGAGGGAAGAAGAGCGATTGGTGGAATGATGATGTAAAGAGAGTAGTAAGAGAGAAAAAGTTTGCATATGAGAGGTTTTTACAAAGTAGAAGTGATGTACGGAGGGAGGAGTATATGGAGAGAAAAAGAGAGGTTAAGAGAGTGGTGAAGCAATGTAAAAAGAGAGCAAATGAGAGAGTGGGTGAGATGTTTTCAACGAATTTGGTTGAAAATAAGAAAAAGGTTTGAAAAAGCCTAGGGAAAGAATGGATTTGTTAGTTAAAAATAGGAGAGGAGAGTTATTAAATGGAGAGTTAGAGGTATCGGGAAGATGGAGGGAATATTTTGAGGAATTGTTAAATGTTGATGAAGATAGGGAAGCTGTGATTTCGTGTATAGGGCAAGGAGGAATAACATCTTATAGGAGTGAGGAAGAACCACTTGTGAGTGTGGGGGAAGTTCGTGAGGCAGTGGGTAGAATGAAAGGGGGTAAAGCAGCTGGGATTGATGGGATAAAGATAGAAATGTTAGAGGCAGGTGAGGATATAGTTTTAGAGTGGTTAGTGTTTTTATTTAATAAATGTATGGAAGAGGGTAAGGTATGTAGGAATTGGCAGAGAGCATGCATAGTTCCTTTGTATAAAGGCAAAGGGGACAAAAGAGAGTGTAAAATTATAGGGGAATTATTCTGTTGAGTATACCTGGTAAAGTGTATGGTAGAGTTATTATTGAAAGAATTAGGAGTAAGACGGAGAGCAGGATAGCAGATGAACAAGGAGGCTTTAGGAAGGGTAGGCGGTGTGTAGACCAAGTGTTTGCAGTGAAACATATAGGTGAACAATATTTAGATAAGGGTAAAGAGGTGTTTGTGGCATTTATGGATTTGGAAAAGGCATATGAAAGGGTGGATAGGGGGCAATGTGGCAGATGTTGCAAATGTATAGAATAGGAGGTAGGTTATTGAAAGCGATGAAAAGTTTTTACGAGTATAGTGAGGCTCAGGTTAGAGTATGTATGCGAGAGGGAGATTATTTCCCAGTAAAAGTAGGCCTTAGACAGAGATGTGTGATGTCACCATGGTTGTTCAATATATTTATAGATGGAGTTGTAAGAGAAGTGAATGCTCGGGTGTTGGCAAGAGGTGTGGGGTTAAAAGATAAAGAATCTAACACAAAGTGGGAGTTGTCACAGTTGCTCTTTGCTGATGACACTGCGCTTTTCAGGGATTCTGAAGAGAAGTTGCAGAGGTTTGGTAGGATATGCAAAAGAAGGAAATTGAAAGTGAATATAGGAAAGAGTAAGGTGATGAGGATAACAAAAAAATTAGATAACGGAAGATTGGATATCAGATTGGAGGGAGAGAGTATGGAGGAGGTGAATGTGTTCAGATATTTGGTAGTGGATGTTATGCAGGGTTCTGCATGGCATGAATATACATATACTACATATATATAGTGGTGAAGGTGCCATAATTTCAGGAAGTAGGTCTTAAACGTAATAATAATGTATAACCTTTGGATAAATGTAAACCATAATTTTATAAATATGCTATGCACTTTGTGAGTAATGTAAAGTAGTTTAAGCTGTGAAATAAGGAAATCCAGCTAGGGATTTATTTTCCAACTGTGTGATGGTGAGGGAGTGGCATCGCTTGGTCTCGGGGAGACACATGTGGCGGCATGGGTGAGCGGCTGGCGAGACAGCGCCTAGTTTCAGCTAAGTTTGTGATGTTGCATTCCCTTTTTGTGTAGCTAACTCAAGCCATAGGGACTTTTATTGTGTGCCTATGGCTCGGACCCTGGGCTCGGACATGGTCTGGGCTTGGAAGGAAGAGTGTGAACTGAGGAAATAGGTGGAGATGGTTTCGGGGAGAGGGTGGCGGCCAATGCTTTCACCGACCCCATAGGTACACTTTGTTTTGTTTTGAGGTGGCGCCCAGATACCCACCCCTCCTGTACTGTTATTGAGGTGTTTTGGCTAAGAGAAATGTGAAGAGGTGTTGTGGGAGTGTGTATATATTGTTAATCTAATAAATAAGTTATATTTTTTATAAATTAGGAATTTTTGTGTGAACCTTCTGATACCCCAACCCATTGGAGCACTAAACAATGGTTTAATATCAGCTATTTCTATGGGGATACACCTGGGAGGCCTAGTTTTACAGGTGATTTGTGTAACTTTTACCTTTTGCCCTTAGACAAGGCATTAGGCCTCAGGTAATCCCAATTTCTGCGTAGCAGTGGATGTGTCAGCAGATGGGTATATGAAGGATGAGGTGAATCATAGAATTAACGAGGGGAAAAAGGTGAGTGGTGCACTGAGGAGCTTGTGGAGACAGAGAACTTTATCCAAGAAAGCAAAGAGGGGAATGTATGAGAGTATAGTTATACCAACACTCTTGTATGTATGTGAGACATGGGTTGTGAATGTTGCAACAAGGAGAAGGCTGGAGGCAGTGGAGATGTCATGTCTGAGGGCAATGTGTGGTGTGAATATAATGCAGAGAATCCGTAGTTTGGAGATTAGGAGGAGGTGTGGGATTACCAAAATTATTATCCAGAGAGCTGAGGAGGGGTTATTGAGATGGTTTGGACATATAGAGAGGATGGAACAAAATAGAATGACTTCGAGAGTGCATAAATCTGTACTGGAGGGAAGGTGGGGTAGGGGTCGACCTAGAAAAGGTTGGAGGGAGGGGGTAAAGGAGATTTTGTGCAAGGGGCTTGTACTTCCAGCAAGTGTGCGTGAGCGTGTTAGATAGGAGCGAATGGAGACAAATGGTTTTTAGGACTTGACGTGCTGTTGGAGTGTAGGCAAGGTAACATTTATGAAGGGTTTCAGGGAAACCGGCAGGCCGGACTTGATTCCTGTAGATGGGAAGTACAGTGCCGGCACTCTGAAGGAGGGGTGTTAATGTTGCAGTTTTGTAGCTGTGGTACTCACCTAATTATGCTCACCTAATTGTGGTTGCAGGGGTCGAGACTCAGCTCCTGGCCCCGCCTCTTCACTGATCGCTACTGGGTCCCTTTTCTCCCTGCTCCATGAGCTTTATCATACCTCGTCTTAAAGCTATGTATGGTTCCTGCTTCCACTACATTGCTTGCTAGACTATTCCACTTTCTGACAACTCTATGGCTGAAGAAATACTTCCTAACTTCCTAACATCCCTTTGACTCATCTGAGTCTTCAACTTTCAATTGTGCCCCCTTGTTTCTGTGTCCCCTCTCTGGAACATCCTGTCTCTATCCACCTTGTCTATTCCCCGCAGTATTTTGTATGTCGTTATCATGTCTCCCCTAACCCTCCTGTCCTCCAGTGTCGTCAGGCCGATTTCCCTTAACCTTTCTTCGTAGGACATTCCCCTTAGCTCTGGAACTAACCTTGTCGCAAACCTTTGCACTTTCTCTAATTTCTTGACGTGACTTGGGCGTGCCTCTGGCAAGACAGTGATGGAGTGAATGATGATGAAAGTTTGTCTTTGTCAGGCCACCCTGCCTTGGTGGGAAACGTCCTATGTGTTAATAAAAAAAAAAATCTATCTTCAGCACTAGTCCTAACAATGGAGCTTTCACCTGTTATTTCTGGTAATTTATCTTCACTATGTCTAGGGGCATCCCCTTGTTTACTATCTCCTGTGGTATTGCTAGTTTGTAACATTGGTTTTTCCATGTCCTTGTCTACTCCTGTTTCCCCACTACAGCTCCTGTCTCCCTCCAGGCCACTAACATTCAATTCTCCATTCTTACAGTTACTGTCTACCAGGACAGCATCTGTACCAGGGGCGATGGCACCATCTGGCCCAGACTTTTTATATTCCCGTCTGTTATAGAATGCTTTCAGGTTTTCTATTAAGGCCGTTTTGGTGTTATTATATTTTAATACCAATGTGATTTTATTCCACAGTTGGATCTTATTTGGGGATACCCAAAAACACTTCCCTGATATAATACCTCTTGTTGATAATTCTTGGATATCTGCACAAGGTGCGTGGGCCCAATTACCACAGAAGTTACATGTAATCCATGCAGTAGCCCTCTTGTTTGTTTGGTTGCAGACTACACAGGTTTTCACGATGTGATTTTATTGGTTGTTTTACTGTATATTCTACTAATAATAGCCTCCTTAGGTTGTAGATCTGTCTATTTGTATTGTATCTATTTGTATTTGTACATGTATTATTTAGACAGGCTTACCCTCTAGTAGTCACTGTTTGGGTGTTCGATAAGGGTGCCTAAAACCCCGTTACATATGAATCCGGATTCACACGAATCCGTTTGAATCCTATCGATGGTTCATTTATTTCTTGAACGAATCCGGTCCGTGGGACACATTTTGAACGTATCTGTTCGGTGATTTTGAACTATATATATATATGTCGTGCCGATTAGGTAAAACTTGCGATTTTGGCTTAAATAGCAACGCTCACCTTGCCATATAAGACAAGTGAAAATTTGTGTATGCAATAATTTCGCCAAAATCATTCTGAACATAACGAAAAAAATATATTTCATTGTGTTTGTTTATTATTAAATTAATGTTTACGTATCTAAAATATATTTAGTTGGGTTAGGCTAAATTAAATTGCGCTTGTTGTAATTAGGTTAGGTAGGTTTTCAAAGTTTCTCCAGGTACAAAATTATAAATTCTTACATTAACATAAATGAAAAAAATATATCTTTAAACGTATAAGAGAAAATTTTAGAAAGGACTTAATTTTAGATGAGTTCTTGCTAATTGACCAGTTTTACCTAATCGGCACGACATATATATATACAGTGGTACCCCGGTTTACGATGGTCCCCAAACTCACCCTTTTATGTAAGTTTATTTTTTTAAATGCTTTTGTAAGTGTAATTTTGGGGTCTAAAAGGACTAGTCTATTTAAACTTTTCTTAAGAGATAAATTCTTTGGTAATGGCACATTTAACAGATATCTGAATGAAAAATATGTAAACCGGTACCACTGTATATATATATATATATATATATATATATATATATAAATATATATATATATATATGCAAAAAGATCACAGTAATCAGGTGATATCAAAATATGAAAGACAACCACTATGAAAAAATAGAGGAATTCCAAGCGCTTTCGTGACTACTCACATTATCAAGGAACTATAAAAGGAAACATGATAAGAAGGCTTATATAAGGGGCGAGACTACACCTCACAGTCACATCACACTAACAAAGACTACACCTCACAGTCACATCACACTAACAAAGACTACACCTCACAGTAGTGTAACATCTCACGACTCTGTGAAGAGGAACATAAGAAAGGACCTGAAACTCTTCCCAAGAATTAAGATTAGTCCAATTTATCATTAAATTCTTCCCAAATTTTATTAATTATAAAAAATCCAATTTATATAAACCAAAAGAAATATTCATATTATTTTCAAAACTGCTTTTAATGAAACATGATTCTATTATATTCTCTCAACCATGGACTTGCTTGATACAACCTTCTCAGCATTTTGAAAATCAATTGGATGGTTAAAATCTTCACATGAATAAATAGAGCATTAGAATCTTGTCCAGTTCTAATGCTATATTTATGTTGTTTTAATCTTAGTTCAAGACTTTTACCAGTTTGACCATAATAAACTTTATCGCATATTTTACAGGGAATCTTATAGACACATCCGTCAGCAATTTGGGGGAATTTTTTATCAAAAGTCTTTTTACTGTATCAAGATTTTTAAATACAACTTTGATATTAAAATTCTTAAGAAAGGAAGGCATATCAACCAAGTTTTCATGGTAAGGGAGAACCAACATATTTTTGGTTGAATAAGGTTGGTTGTCCATTTTTGGATTGTAAAAAGTATTTCTAGCTATTTTAAAAGATTTATCAATTATGTTTCTTGGGTATTTTAAATCATTAGCTATTTCATAAATTTTAGAGATTTCTTCATCTATGAACTCTGGACTACAAATACGTAAAGCTCTCAAAAACATTGAAGAAAAAACCGACACTTTAACTCTATCTTGATGTGAAGAGTAATAGTGTACATAGGAACAATTATTTGTAGGTTTTCTGTAAATTTTAAATTTAAAATCAATGTTACCCTTAATAATAAAAACATCTAGGAAGGGCAATGAGTTATTTACTTCAAATTCAACAGTAAAATTTATAGAATGAGCTAAGCTATTAATTTTAACAAGGAAATGGTTTATGTCTACATTCTTAGGCATAAGGCACAAAATATCATCAACATATCTATACCACTTAGCTCTATTGGGAAGGATAGTGTTAAGCAATCTTGTTTCGAAAAATTCCTTGTTTGCAGATGATGTGAAGTTAATGAGGAAAATTAAATCGGATGAGGACCAAGCAGGACTACAAAGGGATCTGAACTGGTTGCAGGTCTGGTCCAGAAACTGGCTCCTGGAGTTCATCCTCACCAAGTGCAAAGTCATGAAGATTGGGAAGGGCAAAGAAGACCGCAGATGAAGTACAGTCTAGGGGGCCAGAGACTACAAACCTCACTCAAGGAAAAGGATCTTGGGGTGAGTATAACACCGAGCACATCAACCAAATAACTGCTGCAGCATACTGGCGCCTAGCAAACCTAAGAATAACATTCCGACATCTCTGGAAGGAATCGTTCAAGACCCTGTACATCGCGGCGGTCAGGCCCATATAGGAGTATGCAGCACCATTTTGAAACCCACACCTAGCCAAGCACTTAAGGAAATTAGAGAAAGTGCAAAGGATTGGAATGAGACTAGTCCCGGAGCTAAGGAGCATGTCCTACGAGGAGAGGTTATGGGAAATCGACCTGACGACACTGGAGGACAGCAACAAGGGGACACAGTTGGAAGTTGAAGACTCAGATGAATCACAGGGATGTTAGGAAGTATTTCTTCAGACACAGAGTTGTCAGGAAGTGGAATAGTCTGGAAAGTGATGTAGTGGAGGCAGGCTCCACACATTGCTTTAAGAAGAGGTATGATAACGCTCATGGAGCATGCAGAGTTACCTAATAACGATTAGTGAAAAGGCGGGGCCAGGAGCTGTGATTTGACCCCTGCAACCACAACTAGATGAATACACACACACACACACACAAACACACACACTAACACACAACACATTCACACACACACACACACACACACACTAACACACAACACATTCACACACACACACACACACACACACACACACACACACATGACTCGACCCTGCAACCACAACTAGGTGAGTACACACACACACACATGACTCGACCCTGCAACCACAACTAGGTGAGTACACACACACACACACACACACACACAGGGGTGGGTAGATTGCATTTTCTTGGACTGTAAGAAGGCGTTTGACACAGTTCCACACAAGAGATTAGTGCAAAAGCTGGAGGACCAGGCAGGGATAACAGGGAAGGCACTACAATGGATCAGGGAATACCTGTCAGGAAGACAGCAGCAAGTCATGGTACGTGGCGTTGTGAACGACATGACGGAAGGAATAGACTCCGAAGTGTCCTTGTTTGCAGATGATGTGAAGATGAGAAGAATTCAATCGGACGAGGACCAGGCAGAACTACAAAGGGATCTGGACAGGCTGCAAGCCTGGTCCAGCAATTAGCTCCTGGAATTCAACCCCACCAAGTGCAAAGTCATGAAGATTGGGGAAGGGCAAAGAAAACCGCAGACGGAGTACAGTCTAGGGGGCCAGAGACAGCAAACCTCAATCATGGAAAAAGATCTTGGGGAAAGTATAACACCAGGCACATCTCCTGAGGCGCACATCAACCAAATAACTGCTGCAGCATACGGGCGCCTAGCTAACCTAAGAACAGCATTCCGACATCTTAATAAAGAATCGTTCAGGACCCTGTACACTGTGTACGTTAGGCTCATACTGGAGTATGCAGCACCAGTTTGGAACCCACACCTAGCCAAGCACGTAAAGAAACTAGAGAAAGTGCAAAGGTTTGCAGCAAGACTAGTCACGGAGCTAAGGGGTATGGCCTACGAGGAGAGGTTAAGGGAAATCGACCTGACGACACTGGAGGACAGGAGAGATAGAGGGGATATGATAACGACATATAAAATACTGAGAGGAATTGACAAGGTGAACAGAGACAGAATGTTCCAGAGATGGGACACAGCAACAAGGGGACACAGTTGGAAGTTGAAGACTCAGATGAATCACAGGGATGTTAGGAAGTATTTCTTCAGACACAGAGTGGTCAGGAAGTGGAATAGTTTGGGAAGTGATGTAGTGGAGGCAGGATCCATTCATAGCTTTAAGAAGAGTTATGATAAAGCTCATAGTGCAGGGAGAGTGACACAGTAGAGGCCAGTGAAGAGGCAGGGCCAGGAGCTATGAATCGACCCCTGCAACCACAATTAGGTGAGTACAAAGAGGGAACGAGGGGGTGGAGGAGTGGCACTGCTCATCAAAAACCAATGGGATTTTGATGAGTTGGAGAGAGGAGACAGAGGAGAAGCAAGAGACTACATAGTAGGAATGCTTCAGTCTGCAAATCCCAAGGTGGTAATTGCAGTGATGTATAACCTACCACAGAACAGCAGGAGGCCAAGGCAAGAGTATGATGAGAGTAACAGAGCGATGGTTGACACACTGGCTGAAGTAGCCAGAAGGGTCCATAAGGGCAGGGCGAAGCTACTGGTTGTGGGTGACTTCAATCACAAAGAAATTGACTGGGAAAACCTGGAGCTACATGGGGGCCTAGAAATGTGGATTGTTTTGATGTTGTGGTGATATTGGAAGACCTCATGTAACAACACGTTAGGGACACTACCAGAGAGAGAGGTGAGGATGAACCAGCAAGACTGGACCTAGTATTCACCTTGAGCTGTGCAGATATTGAGGACATCACATATGAAAGGCCCCTCGAAGCTGGTGATCACGTGGTCCTGTGTTGTGTCCCTGCCCAGGAGACCCAAGCAATATTTGTGATTAACGTATATTATTTCCTATTCATTTAATACTATATTGCCGATATCATTATTAGTAGCTAAAATAATGCTATTGTGCTTTTTATATTATCTGTCCCTATAATTTTAGCTATGTATATAGGTAGGATGTCTTTTATTGATTTAAGTCTGGGACTACTGTCCTAACTACCATAGGGTAGTTGAGTCAATTGGTCTCTCGGGAGCTGTCATATACTGAGTTGACGTCTGGTGAGGAGGCGTTGTCTGAAGCAGTTCCAGCCCAACTCTAGCCTTGAATAGTCTCCTCCTCCTCCTTGAGCTTTGTATAGACTCACGTCTTGGCTAACTAACTGTTCCGTTGGTTGACGGAACCTTTCCTTCGCTACTCTAGGCATCAATAAAGTACAGAGTCATTTCTGTACTTAGAGTTTCTGAAAGCTACTGAGGTTGCGAGTTTCTTTGCCATTTAATCGGATCTAATAGTGTTCTCTAAGTGTTACAGTAATCTTGCTTTGAATCGATCCAGATTTATATTCATTAAGACGGGAGTGTCAATACTCCTATTAGGATTCTATTGAAGGTCTCAGCGGTGTGCTTGTCTGTCATTCGTTTATGTTTCAGTAAACTGGTTAATTCCTCACTTAATTTATCGCACTTGAATGCAGTGATTATCAGAGAACACATGTACAAACTAGTCTTGTACTTATATTCAGACAGTTCTGTCAACAATGTTATTTCTAGAAAATATATATATGTAAATTATGTAATTACGTCTCGTGACTATGGAAAAGTCACTTTGACTAAATGTTCCAAAATTGTAACGTAAACTAATGGCCATTGTTATTCTTTAGAAAAAGAGAATATTTATTTCTTTAAAACAATTTAATATTAAAGATATTAAGTCACTAATTTTGTCCGATTATTATCTTCTGATTATGATTTACAAGAAACCTAGTAAAATTATTTTTTATCCTAAACATAGTCAGAGTTGTCAATAATCCAACTCATTGTTACAAGAGAACAACTTCCCCAGGCTACACATGTCAGAGGTTTATCCCAAACTCCTCGGATTTCTCCTCTCGCTTCCATAGTATACTTAGCGAGACATGAATTCTCTTATTGTAACATACTGAGTCTCAAATACACAGTAGAGTTACAAGTGGAGAGGGAAGCAGGAAGGGCAGGAAGAACGAAGACAAACTACAAGAGAGGGGACTACACGGGCATGAGGAATTTTCTGCTCGAGGTCCAGTGGGACAGAGAACTGGCAGGGAAAGCAGTAAATGAGATGATGGAATATGTGACAACAATATGCAAGGAAGCAGAGGAGAAGTTTGTTCCCAAGGGCAACAGACATAGTGAGAAGGCCAGGACGAGCCCTTGGTTCACCCAAAGGTGTAAAGAGGCTAAAACCAAGTGAGCTAAAGAATGGAAGAAGTATAGAAGGCAAAGAACGCAGGGGAACCGGGGGAGTAGTCGAAGAGCAAGACATGAATATGCGCAGGTAAGGAGAGGCCCAGCAACAATACGAAAATGACAGCAGTGAAAGCCAAGTCTGACCTGAAGCTGTTCCACAGTCACATCAGGAAGAAATCAATAGTCAAAGACCAGGTAATCAAGCTGAGGAAGGAAGGAGGCGAGTTTACAAGAAACGACCTTGAAGTTTGCGAGGAACTCAACGTGAGATTCAAAGAAGTATTCACGGTGGAGACAGAAGAGACTCCAGAAAGATGGAGAGGTGGGACACACCAAGTGCTGGACATGATATATGCAACCGAGGAGGAGGAGGTGAAGAGGTTGCTAAGCGAACTAGATATCTAAAAGGCGATGAGGCCGGATAACATCTCTCCTTGGGTCCTGAGAAAGAGAGCAGAGGTGCGCTGTGTACTACTAACAACAATCTTCAACACATTTATCGAAACAAGGCGACTATCTGGGGTATGGAAAACAGCAAATGTATTCCCAGTTTTTAAAAAAGGGGACAGACAGACAGTATTAAACTACAGACCAGTGTACAGTTTGCAAAGTCATGGAGCAGACTATTAGGAGGAGAGTGGTGGAGCACCTGGAAAGGAATAAGCTTATACACGACAACCAACACGGTTTCAGGGGAGGAAAATCCTGTATCACAAACTTACTGGAGTTTTATGACAAGGTAACAGAAGTAAGACAGGAAAGAGAATGGAATGTGTAGATTACATTTTCTTGGACTGAAAGGCTTTCGACACTGTTCCACACAAGGGATTAGCACAAAAGCTAGAGGATCAGGCAGGAAGGGCACTGCAATGGATCAGAGAATACCTGACAGGGAGGGAACAACGAGTTATGGTAAGCGACGAGCTGTCTGAGTAGGTGCCTGTGACCAGCGAGGTTCCACAGGGGTCAGTCCTAGGACCGGTGCTGTTTCTGGTATATATGCATGACATGCCGGAAGAAATAGACTCAGAAGTATATCTGTTTGCAGATGATGTGAAGTTAATGAGGAGAATTAAATCGGATGAGGATCAGACAGGACTACATAGAGACCTGGACAGGATGCAAGTCTGGTCCAACAAGTGGCTCTTGGAATTTAATCCCAACAAATTCAAAGTCATAAAGATCGGGAAAAGGCAAAGAAGACCACAGAAAGAGTACAGTCTAGGTGGCCAAAGACTGCAAACCACACTCAAGGAAAAGGATCTTGGGGTGAGTATAATACCGATCACATCTCCATAAACGCACATCAACCAGATAACTGCTGCAGCATGTGGGGGCCTTGCAAACCTAAGAATAGCGTTCCTATACCTCAGTAAGGAATCGTTCAAGACTCTGTACATCGTGCACATCAGCCCCATATTGAAGTATGCAGCACCAGTTTGGAACCCACACCTGATCAAGCACGTCAAGAAATTAAAGAAGGTGCAAAGGTTTGTAACAAGACTAGTCCCAGAGATAAGGGAAATGTCCTACGAAGAAAGGTTAAGGGAAATCGAGCTGCCGACACTGGAGAACAGGAGGGATAGGGAAGACATGATAACGACATATAAAATAATGAGAGGATTTGACAAGGTGGACAGAGACAGGATGTTCGAGAGATGGGACACAGTAACAACCTGCCTACCTGGAGTCTACCTGGAGGGCATTCCGGGGATCAACATTCCCGCGGCCCGGTCCATGATCAGGCCTCCTGGTGGTTCAGGGCCTGATCAACGAGGCTGTTACTGCTGGCTGCCCGTAGTCCAACGTACGAACCACAGCCCGGCTGATCTGGCACTGACTTTAGGTATCTGTCCAGCTCCCTCTTGAAGACAACCAGGGGTCTACTGGTAATGCCCCTTATGGCTTGTGGGAGGCTGTTGAACAGTCTTGGGCCCCGAACACTTATTGTTTTTTTTTCTTAGTGTACCAGTGGCGCCCCTACTTTTCACTGGGGGTACGTTGCACCGTCTGCCAAGTCTTTTGCTTTCGTATGGAGTGATTTCTGTGTGCATATTAGGGACCAGTCCCTCCAGGATCTTCCAGGTGTAGATTATGATGTAAATGAATGGTTCAGAGAACCGACGAGTTGGTTCTCTGAACCATTCATTTACATCCTGTCTGACACAGCAACATCTTGGTATCTTAATACAGGGATTTCTTCGCTTGCCTAACCCTTGGGCACGACCTACTTCCACATTGGACAAATGTGACACCTCCTACAACTGCTGCACCTCTCCTGTCTACAGTATATAAGCTTCCTCTACGCACATATGTTGTATTCTATTCAAGATTGATGGACTGACAACATCGACTCAAGATTGAGGGACTGACCACCTCAAACTCCTCCTTTTTTTCACGATTCTCCTTTGTATGGACTGATGAAGCCACTGTGTGGTGAAACGTTTCCTCAATAAAGATACCCAAGTGTTTACCAGTAGATTATGATATATCTCTCTCGCCTGCGCTCCAGTGAATATAAGTCTAGTGCTTCCAGGCGTTCCCAGTACTGTACGTGCAGTAAAGGTTCTCTGTACATTCTCTAGATCTGCAATTTCACCTGCCTTGAATAGGGATGTTAATGTACAGCAGTATTCTAGCCTAGAGAGAACAAGTGATTTAAAAAGGATCATCATTGGCTTAGCATCTCTTGTCTTGAATGTTCTCATTATCCATCCTATCAGTTTCCTCGCAGATGTGATCGTGGCATTGTTGTGGTCCTTGAAGGTGAGGCCTTCGGACATTACCACACCCAGGTCCTTCACATTACTTTTCCGCTCTATTGTGTGATTGGAGTTTGTAATATACTCAGTCCTAGCTATTATTTCCTCCAGTTTTCCATAACGGAGTAGTTGGAATTTGTCTTCATTGAACATCATATTGTTCTCTGTTGCCTATTGGAAAACTTGGTTTATATCTTCTTGAAGATTTGCCGTGTCCTCAATGGATGACACTCTCATGCAGATCCTAGTATCATCTGCATGGGATGATACAGTGCTGTGGTTTACGTCTCTGTCTATGTCTGATATGAGAATGAGGGGTCAAGGGGTCATAATTGAAAGTTGAAGACTAAGATGAGTCAGAGGGATGTTAGGAAGTATTTCTTCAGCCATAGAGTTGTCAGGAAGTGGAATAGTCTGGGAAGTGACCTAGTGGAGGCAGGATTAATATTTAACTTTAAGAAGAAAGAATGACCTAGTAGCGACCAGTGAAGAAGCAGGGCCAGGAGCTGTGAATCGACCCCTGCAACCACAACTAGGTGAGTACACACGCACAAAATACACACACTAAACACACACACACACACACACACACAGTACAAACAAGTGTTTTAATCCACACACTGTAAGGAGGTGCATGAAATTCCTGAGACAGAGCAGCGAGGATAATAAAACAGGTGTTGCCGGCCACAGGTGTTACAACACATTTAAGGATGGTTAGGAACATGTGCGTAGGTGTCACCATATGTGTCTCATGTGTTAGTACTTGTCTGGTATCATAGTACCCTCCACCAGAGTGCAAAAGTTTTACCTGCCTTCACTTACTCTATATAACATTCACTCACATACTTTCACATACACATATCCTCACAAACACTCACAAATCGTCGCATACACTCACATATCGTCGCATACACTCACATATCGTCGCATACACTCACATATCGTCGCATAAGATAAGATAAGATAAGATTTCTTCGGATTTTTAACCCCGGAGGGTTAGCCACCCAGGATAACCCAAGAAAGTCAGTGCGTCATCGAGGACTGTCTGTCTTATTTCCATTGGGGTCCTTAATCTTGTCCCCCAGGATGCGACCCGCACCAGTCGACTAACAACCCGGGTACCTATTTGCTGCTAGGTGAACATGACAACAGGTGTAAGGAAACACGTCGAAATGTTTCCACCCGTCGGGAATCGAACCCGGGCCCTCCGTGTGTGAAGAGAGAGCTCTAGCCACCAGACCACCGGGCCACCTCATACAATCATATATCGTCGCATACACTCACATATCGTCACACACTAACGTATCACATACAGCCACATATCACATAAACTTACATACCGTCACATACACTCACACACAATAACATACAATCACGTAACATCGCATAAACTCACACATCACATACACTCACATAACATCACATACACTCACACACCATCCCATACACTCACACACCATCCCATACACTCACACACCATCCCATACACTCACACACCATCCCATACACTCACATAACATCATATACCTTCACACATCACATACACTCACATAACATCACACGCACTCACATATCATCACATGCACTCACACACCATCCCATACACTCACACACCATCCCATACACTCACATAACATCATATATTTTCACACAACATCACATACACTCACATATCTCATACACTCACATATCGACACATACACTCACATATCTCATATATTATATACACATGGAAAATTCTCGAGGGCTTAGTACCAAACTTGCACACAAAAATCACTCCCTCCGAAAGCAAAAGACTCGGCAGGCGATGTAACATCCCCCCAATGAAGAGCAGGGGTGCCACTAGCACGTTGAGGGACAACACAATAAGTGTCAGGGGCCCAAGATTGTTCAACTGCCTCCCAGCATACATCAGGGGGATTACCAACAAGCCCCTGGCTGTCTTCAAGCAGGCACTGGACAGGCACCTCAAGTCGGTACCTGATCAGCCGGGCTGTGGTTCGTACGTTGGACTGCGTGCGGCCAGCAGTAACAGCCTGGTTGATCAGGCTCTGGTCCCACAGGAGGCCTGGTCACAGACCGGGCCGCGGGGGCGTTGACCCCTGGAATTCTCTCCAGGTAGACTCCAGGTAGACTCACATATCGACACATACACTCACATGCGCTCAGATATTGTCCCATACACTCAAAAGACATCACATGCACTCACATAACATCACACTCACACTCACATCACACTCACACACAATCACATACATTCACATAACATCACATAAATTCACACATCACATACACTCGCATAACATCACACGCACTCACAAATCATCACATACACTCACACACCATCCCATACACTCACATAACATCATATACTCTCACTCAACATCACATACACTCACATATCTCATACACTCACATACCGACACATGCACTCACATATCGTCACATACGCTCAGATATTGTCCCATACACTCACATGACATCACATACATTCACATAAACATCACACTCACATCACATTCACACTCACACACAACCACATACATTCACATAACATCACATAAACTCACACAACATCACATACACTCACATAACATCACACGCACTCACATATATTCACATACACTCACAAACCATCCCGTACACTCACATAACATCATATACTCTCACACAACATCACATACACTCACATATCTCATATACTCACATGTCGACACATACACTCACATATCGTCACACGCTTAGATATTGTCCCATACACTCACATGACATCACATACACTCACATAACATTACATACACTCACATAACACCACATACACTCATTGATTATATACTCTCACATATCATCACATTCACTCACACACCATCATATACATCCACTCATCATATACACTCACACACCATCACATACACTCACATAACACCAAAGTACAGAAAATGACCCCACCATGGATGTAAATTATTGCACCAGGGTGGTGCCAGCACCAGGGGGTGCCAGAACCAGGGTGGTGCCAGCACTAGGGTGGTGCCAGCACTAGGGGGTGCCAGCACCAGGGGTGATGCCAACACCCGGGGGGACTGCCAGCACCAGAGGTGCCAACAACAGGGGTGGGGTCAGCACCAAGGGGTGCCAACACTAGGGGTGGTGCCAGCACCAGGGGGTGCCAACACCAGGGGGGTGCCAGTACAAGGGGGGTGCCAGAACAAGGGGTGGTGCCAGCCCGGGCCAGGATGAGTGCCACTCAAACACACACTCAGTGTCAAGTGCCACTCATAGTCCTGTTTACCAGGCATTGTCAGTGGCACTCCCACTCTTTACATGCTAAGAAACCCACTATCTATATCTACTGATATATATATATATATATATATATATATATATATATATATATATATATATATATATATATATATATATATATATATATATATATATATTTGTGATCTTTACATTTAATTGTTCAGTATTTTCTTTCATGGTCATGTTCATGCCTGTTCACTATGTTCAAGGAGCAATAAATTCCACTTATGTAAAACATTCACACTTAGAAGGCTGTTGTACACCTGTGTAAATCATTTACAAAACTATTCTACACACGTGTAAATTTTATAGAAACAACAGCAATAATAATAATAATAATAATAATAATAATAATAATAATAATAATAATAATAATAATAATAATAATAAAAATAATAATAATAATAATAATAATAATAATAATAATAATAATGATGATGATGATAATAATTTTTTAAAACTATTTCTCAACACAACAGTGTCAAACAACAGTGTCAAACAACAGTCTCACACAACAGTGTCACACAACAGTGCCACACAACAGTGACAAACAACAATGTCACACAACAGTGTCAAACAACAGTGTCAAACAACAGGGTCAAACAACAGTGTCACACAACAGTGTCACACAACAGAGTCAACCAACAGTGTCACACAACAGTGTCAAACAACAGTGTCACACAACAGTGTCAAACAACAACGTCACACAACAGTGTCTAACAACAGTGTCACAGAATAGTGTCACACAACAGTGTCACACAACAGTGCCACACAACAGTGACAAACAACAATGTCACACAACAGTGTCAAACAGCAGTGTCAAACAACAGTGTCAAACAACAGTGTCACACAAGTGTCAAACAACAGTGTCACACAATAGTGTCAAACAACAGTGTCAAACAACAGTGTCACACAACAGCGTCACACAACAGTGTCAAACAATAGTGACACACAACAATGTCAAACAACAGCGTCACACAATGGTGTCAAACAACAGTGTCAAACAACAGCGTCACACAACAGCGTCACACAACAGCGTCACACAACAGTGTCAAACAACAGCGTCACACAACAGTGTCAAACAACAGCGTCACATAACAGTGTCGCACAGAGAGTCAAACGACAGTGTCAGACAACAGTGTCAAGCAACAGTGTCACATAACAGTGTAAAACAACAGTGTCAAACAAGAGTGTCACACAACAGTGTCACATAACAGTGTAAAACAACAATGTCAAACAACAGTGTCACACAACAGTGTCACACAACAGTGTCACACAACAGCGTCAAACAACAGTGTCACACAACAGTGTTAAACAATGTCAAACAACAGTGTCATACAACAGCGTCAAACAACAGTGTCACACAACAGTGTCAAACAACAGTGTCACACAAAAGTGTCAAACAACAATGTCAAACAACAGTGTCACACAACAGTGTCAAACAACAATGTCAAACAGTGTCAAACAACAGTGTCAAACAACAGTGTCACACAACAGTGTCACACAACAGTATTAAACAACAATGTCAAACAACAGTGTCAAACAACAGTGTCATACAACAGTGTCAAACAACAGTGTCACACAACAGTGTCAAACAACAATGTCAAACAACAGCGTCAAACAACAGCGTTAAACAACAGCGTCAAACAACAGCGTCACACAATAGCGTCACACATCAGCGTCACACATCAGTAACAGCGTGACGCTCCGGCATTACGTTACCCTCGTCTACTATTACACACATACACGTGGTTGCCAGGTTTTGGTTTACACACACACACACACACACACACAGTGCTATTTTTAGTATATGTGAATGACATGATGGAAGGGATAGACTCAGAAGTGTCCCTGTTTGCAGATGATGTGAAGTTAATGAAGAGAATTAAATTAGATGAGGATCAAGCAGGACTACAAAGTGACCCTGACTGGCTGGAAGCTTGGTCCAGCAACTGGCTACTCGAATTTAACCCCGCCAAATGCAAGGTCATGAAGATCGAGGAAGGGCAAAGAAGACTGTAGACAGTGTATAGGCTAGGTGGCCAAAGACTGCAAACCTCGCTCCAAACCTCGCTGGAGTGAGTATAATACCGAGCACATCTCCTGAGACACACATCAACCAGATAACTGCTGCAGCATACGGGCGCCTGGCAAACCTGAGAATAACGTTCCGATATCTCATTGAGGAATCGTTCAAGACTCTGTACAAAGTGTACGTCAGGCCCATACTGGAGTATGCAGCACCAGTTTGGAACCCACACCTGGTCAAGCACGTCAGGAAATTAAAGAAAATGCAAAGGTTTGCAACGAGACTAGTCCCGGAGCTAAGGGGTATGTCCTACGAGGAGAGGTTAAGGGAAATCGACCTGACGACACTGGAGGACAGGAGAGATAGGGGGGATATGATAACGACATATAAAATACTGAGAGGATCAACAAGGTGGACGGAGACAGGATGTTCCAGAGATGGGACACAGCAACAAGGGGTCACAGTTGGAAGCTAAAGACTCAGATGAATCACTGGGATGTTAGGAAGTATTTCTTCAGTCACAGAGTTATCAAGAAGGGGAATAGTCTGGAAAGTGATGTAGTTGAGGCAGGGACCATACATAGCTTTAAGAAGAGGTATGACCTCATGGAGCAGGGAGAGAGCGTGACCTTGTATCGACCAGTGAAGCGGCTGTGCCAGGAGCTATGACTCGACAGCTACAACCACAATTAGGTAAATTGGGTGAGTATACACACACTGAAAAGTTCCTGTGTAGTGGAAACAGGCTCCTTTGTAATGTAGACAGGTATCTGTGTAGTGAAATCAGGTACTTGTGTAGTGTAGACAGATACCCGTGTAGTGTAGACAGGTACCTGTGCATTGTAAGTAGGTACATGTGTAGCCTCTCCAGGTAATTGTGTTGTGTGGGCAGGAACCTGTATACCGTAAGCAGGTACCTGTGTAATTTAAACAGGTACCCGTGTAGTGTAGACAGGTATCTGTGTAGTGTAGACAGGTACTTTTGTAGGGCAGACATGTACCTGTGTAGAGTAGACAGGTACCTGTTTGGTGTAGACAGGTACCTCTGTAGTATAGACAGGTACCTCTGTAGTATAGACAGGTACCTGTCTACATTACAAAGGAGCCTGTTTCCACTACACATGAACTTTTCAGTGTGTGTGTGTATACTCACCAAATTTACCTAATTGTAATTGCAGCTGTCGAATCATAGACAGGTACCTGTGTAGTGTAAGCAGGTACCTGTGTAATGTAGACAGGTACCTGTGTAGTGTATACAGGTACTTCTGAAGAGTAGACAGGTACTTCTATAGAGCAGACATGTACCTGTGTAGCGTAGACAGGTACGTGTTTGGTGTAGACAGGTACATGTGTAGTATAGACAGGTACCTGTGCAGTGCAGACAAGTATCTGTGTAGTGTAAGCAGGTACTTGTGCAGTGTAAGTAGGTACCTGTATAATTTGTCAAAAATCTATGATATTATCCTAACACCACAAGATTTCGAAAAAAACAATAAATGACATGCCCATGCACTCTGCCCCTGGCCCAGACTCATGGAACTCCGTGTTCATCAAGAACTGCCCTTAACATCCTATGGAGAGCGAACATGGACACAGGGGTCATCCCACAGCTACTAAAAACAACAGACATAGCCCCACTCCACAAAGATAGCAGTAAAGCAACTGCAAAGAACTACAGACCAGTAGCACTCACGTCTCATATAAAAATCTTTGAAAGTGTTCTAAGAAGCAAGATCACCACCCACCAAGATACCCATCAGTTACACAACCCAGGGCAACACGGGTTTAGAACAGGTCGCTCCTGTCTGTCCCAACTACTGGACCACTATGACAAGGTCTTAGATGCACTGGAGGACCAACAAAATACAGATGTAGTATACCTAGACTTTGCGAAAGCCTTCTACAAGTGTGACCATGGAGTAATAGCGCACAAAATGCGTGATAAAGGAATAACAGGAAAAGTTGGTAGATGGATCTATAACTTCCTGACAAATAGAACACAAAGAGTAACAGTAAACAGAGTAAACAGATGTAAGCCACAGCTCCGTGTCTTCCTTTGCCGATGACACATGAATTTGCATGACAGTGACCTCCATCAATGACACTGAAAGACTCAAAGCGAACATCAACCAAATCTTTAAATGGGCAGCAGAAAACAATATGAAATTCAATGAAGAGAAATTTCAATTACTCCGATATGGAAAACTTGAGGAAAATAAAAGTGTCGGCGTATAAAACAGATTCCAAACACACAATCGAGCGAAAAACTATTATGAAGGACCTGGGAGTGATAATGTCAGAGGATCTCACTTTCAAAGATCACAGCAATGTATCTACCGCATCTGCTAGAAAAATGATAGGATGGATAATGAGAACCTTCAAAACTAAGGATGCTGGAATATTGCTGTATACTAACGGCTCCTTTCAAGGCAGGCGAAAATGCTGACCTTGAGAATGTACAGAGAACTTTAACGGCACACATAAGTATGATAAAGCACCTAAATTACTGAGAACGGTTGAAGTCCCTTGATTTGTATTCCCAGGTACGCAGGCGCGAAAGATACATGAAAATATACACTTGGAAAATCCTAGAGGGACTAGTTCAAAATATGCACGTGATAAACACTCCCTACGAAAGCAAAAGACTCGGTAGACGATGCAACATCCCCCCAATGAAAAGCAGGGAAGCCACGAGTACACTGAGAGACAACACAGTAAGTGTCAGGGGATCAAGACTGTTTAATTGCCTCCCAGCATACATCAGGGGGATTACCAATAGACCCCTGGCTGTCTTCAAGAAGGCACTGGACAGGCATCTAAAATCAGTACTTGACCAGACGGGGTGTGGTTCTTACGTCGGTTTGCGTGCGGCCAGCAGTAACAGCCTGGTTGATCAGGCCCTGATCCACCACGAGGCCTGGTCATAGACCGGGCCGCGAGGGTGTTGATCCTCGAAATTATCTCCAGGTACCTGTATAGTGTAGATAGGTACCTATGTAGTGTAAGCAGGTACCTGTGTAGTGTAAGCAGGTACCTGTGTAGTGTAAGCAGGTACCTGTGTAGTGTAAGCAAGTACCTGTGTAGTGTAGACAGGTTCCCGAGCACCTGCGTAACTAGTTCTCAGGGGAACCTGACACCTTGGTATCACTTTCACCTACCATGCTAAGGCAGCACCTACTTACTCACCAACTTATTCGTCTTTACTTCCCCTCTCTTATCTCTGTTTCTGTATCTTATGTCTATCTCTTATCTCTATCTCTTATCTGTATCTCTTATCTCTATTTCTTATCTGTATCTCTTATCTCTATCTCTTATCTATCTTATATCTCTATCTCTTATCTATCTTATCTCTATCTCTAATATCTCTATCTCTAATATCTCTATATCTTACCTCTATCTATATCTTATCTCTATCTCTTACCTCTATCTATCTCTTATCTCTATCTCTTACCTCTATCTTATATCTCTATCTCTTACCTCTATCTATCTTAACTATTTCTATCTCTCTTATCTCTATCTCTGTCTCTCTCCTAATTGCTTCTAATTAGGAGCATTAACTGGTTTCCTAACACCTGTTGCGCCTCTTCACCTAGCAGTAATTAGGAAATAATAATAATAATAATATTATTATTATTATCAACATAATAATAATAATAATAATAATAATAATAATAATAATAATATTTTTATTCTTCTTATTAAATAATAATAATAATAATAATAATAATAATAATAATAATAATAATAATAATAATAATAATAATAATAATAATCATGTGCCCAGCAAACAAAAAATAATATAAAAGAGGTTAAAAGAAGGCAGCTCATCCTAACCTTGGACCATGGCGCCAGACGTACGAAGTTGAGAGCATCCTCTCAGCCTGGGCACATAAATCGATTTTTTGGGTGTCTTACGTAATTTGTGTGGGTCACTTCCCGCGTGGCGTGGTGTATTAGAGTACGTGTTTGGGTGCCAAGTGGGTTTTTCATTGGTTGTCGTGGTTGAAAAGGGAAGGTGGTGTGGTGTACGACAACTATTTTTTCATGACTGTGACATCACCTTGAGAGACGTCAGTGTGTTTACAGTCGCCGTCAAGGAGGGTGGTACTGCGTCGCTCCCGCCCATTCTTCTATGAAAACGCGCGACGTTGTACCATTAAGGCCCGTGGTACGACACAGTGGCGTGGTACAGTGGTGGAGCTAGTGCATGTGTACCCTAGGAGCCTCGAGCGTGTGTGTGTGTTACTCTATAGAGTGTAGTAAAGTGGTGAATAGCATAGTGAGAAGCAGGGTACCTGTCTGCCTGAGTCAGGAACCACACCTGCCTCCCTAATTAGCACCCTGTCCTCGCAGGTAAGTGCCAACTACCTCTATAGTTATCCATGTGAGACATAACCACTTAAAAACTATCCACAACAGAATTTCAAATTTAATATATATATATATATATATATATATATATATATATATATATATATATATATATATATATATATATATATATTATTGACTTGCAGGGTAAGTAAGCCAGGATATCCCAATAAAGCCAGTATAGCATCTGGAACAGTCTGGCTTGTTTCCATTATAGTTCCTTAATCTTCTCCCAGGATGTCACCCACAACAGCCAACCAACACTTAAGTACCTATTTACCGCCAAGTGAACAGTGACAGCAGCAGCAGGTGACTTGCCAACACGTGTTCCTCGGGTAGCATGTATATTGTTTAGAAACCTGTCATACTGATAGTTGTCTTACAGTCTTCACGTGACATTGTCTTACAGTCTTCACGTGACATATGTTCTCTAAGCCCAATCTACACATAACAGGTGTTGTCAAAGTCTAGTCTACACATAACAGGTGTTGTCAAAGCCTAGTCTACACATAACAGGTGTTGTCTAAGCACAGTCTACACATAACAGGTGTTCTTTAAGCCCCATCTACACATAAATGGTGTTCTCTAAGTCAATTTATACATAACATGTGTTCTCTAAGCCCAGTCTACACATAACAGGTGTTGTCTAAGCCCAGTCTACACATAACAGGTGTTGTCTAAGCCCAGTCTACACATAACAGGTGTTGTCTAAGCCCAGTCTACACATAACAGGTGTTGTCAAAGCCCAGTCTACACATAACAGGTGTTGTCTAAGCCCAGTCTACACATAGTAGGTGTTGTCTAAGCCCAGTCTACACATAACAGGTGTTGTCTAAGTCCAGTCTACACATAACAGGTGTTGTCTAAGCCCAGTCTACACATAGTAGGTGTTGTCTAAGCCCAGTCTACACATAACAGGTGTTGTCTAAGTCCAGTCTACACATAAAAGGTGTTGTCTAAGTCCAGTTTACACATAACAGGTGTTTTCTAAGCCCAGTCTACACATAACAGGTGTTCTCTAAGCCTAATGCAATCTGGTAAAGGAAAAATCTGGGACCCTTACTGAATTATCTTGACTCGGTTATGTTTCTTCAATGTTGAATGTAACTGACTTGTGCTTGTTGCTGCTGTTGTTGTTGCTGTTGTTGTTGTTGCTGCTGTTGTTGTTGCTGTTGTTGTTGCTGCTGTTGTATTTTCTGTTGTTGTTACTGTTGTTGTTGCTACTGTTGTTACCGCTGTTGTCGTTGCTGTTGTTGTTGCTGCTACTGTTGTTGTTGCTGCTGCTGTTGTTGTTACTGTTGTTGCTGCTGCTGTTGTTACTGTTGTTGCTGCTGTTGCTATTGTTCTTGCTATTGTTGTTGTAGCTGCTGTTGTCGCTGGGTACCTCTCTCATCTCCACATTATTAACGAGGTTATCCTTACCTGTCAGAAGTAAATCAATTTCCCCTCGTCGGTTCAGTCACAAACTGTTTTATGAATCAGTCATTAATCAACCTCTAGAAAGTCATGTGACTTTCTAGATTCCCAGTCAAGGAATTACAGTCCCTCTGACTGACCCTAAAATAACCTGGAATTTCTACTTTATCGTGCCTAGTACCATCAGCAACTTCCTGCTACAGTAACTTTATTCACGTACAAGTATACATAAATATAGTTACATAAATTATCATACATAGTATGTGTAAATTACCCACCGGGATAACCCCAAAAAAGCCACAGTGACTTATTTCCATTGTGGTTCTTGATCACTATACAAGTTTGGGAGACCGTATAACAATACTAAAGTCAATTGTTTGTGTCCTAAATATTCTGGTTAGACAGACTGTGAGTGTTCCCTCAGTCTTTATACCAATTCAAGTGTTCTGAGACATATAGTGCTTAGACAACACCTGTCATGTGTAGACTGGGCTTAGAGAGTATCTATTAAGTGAAGACTGGGCTTAGAGAACACCTGTCATGTGTAGATTGAGCTCAGAGAACACCTTTCATTTGTAGACTGAACCCTTTTTCCCCCTACCTTCTAGTTATATCTTTCAACTTAAAGCAACTTTAAACCCTGGTAACAGCGCTCTACATGCATCTTAAGACTCCGACTCAGTTATGGTAAATACGTCAATGTTATCAGCACTTGCAACTAATTTCAACTCATCCATCTTGTTTCTGTTTAAAGATCTTAACGGCTCCCTCCAGTGAGCTAGCTATCGCCTCCACACTGACCCTAGATAAGTCAACCTCCCCCATCCCTGGCGTACATGTCATTTCTGGCCTAGAAATGGTCTCACTTGTTGATGAATGGTGTTGCAGTAACCTTACAGTGTCGGTCCAGGCAGCAATTAACACCAGTTTCCCTGGACAACCATTAGCTTCTAACTTCCCTTCTAGGAAACATGTCACATATAACAAGGTGTCCTCCCTTCTTCCTAATTACATTTATCACTAACTTGTACCTGCTAATTAAGTCCTCACTTCTACGCTTAGCAACGTCATTGTCTCCGTTACCTTCCATGATGTTGTCAAGACATATTACAGAGCGCCCTCCCTTGTACCTAATTACATCTATTGCTAACTTGTACGTCCTAATCAAGTCCTTCTACACTTACCAACATCATTGTCTCCAGCACTGAGGTACCTAACAAGATTGACTCCGATACCTTCCACGATGGTGTCAAGACAGTTAACGACATCCTGCATCACTGTCAGCCCCAGGAAAACACACTATATAACTCCTCTTCCTGTCACTGAGACAAAAGACCATCAAGTTAATGTTCGAGTCAGTGTTCCGACCTCCACTGTTGCCTGCTGATGCCACCTGCATGTTATCTTCATCCTGGCCAGGCAGCAGTACACAGGAATTATCTATCTTCACAACAGTCCCCAACTCACCATTCTTCCTCATTCATCTTCCTTCCTTCCTTCCTTCCCTCTTCAACACACTCCAGCCTCCTGCCTCGTCCTAGAGATCTACCACACCAGCATTGCTATAAATCCTCTTGTTATCTCCTGGTCACTTACTGAACCTCTCTCCTAGCTAACTCCAGCTCCTTCACCTGCAGGTACAGTTCCAGATACAGTTGTTCCTGGTACAGTTCCAGGTACAGTTGTTCCATGTGCAGTTGTTCCAGGTACAGTTGTTCCAGGTACACTTCCAGGTACAGTTGTTCCAGGTACAGTTGTTCCAGGTACAGCTGTTCCAGGTACAGTTCCAGGTACAGTTGTTCCATGTGCAGTTGTTCCAGGTACAGTTGTTCCAGGTACACTTCCAGGTACAGTTGTTCCAGGTACAGCTATTCCAGGTACAGTTCCAGATACAGTTGTTCCATGTGCAGTTCCAGGTAAAGTTCCAGGTACACTTCCAGGTACAGTTGTTCCAGGTACAGCTGTTCCAGGTACAGTTCCAGGTACAGTTGTTCCATGTGCAGTTGTTGCAGGTGCAGTTCCAGGTACAGTTGTTCCAGGTACAGTTGTTACATGTACAGTTGTTCCAGGTAGAGCTGTTCCAGGTACAGCTGTTCCAGGTACAGTTCCATGTACAGTTGTTCCAGGTACAGTTCCAGGTACAGTTAAAGGTACAGTTCCAGGTACAGTTGTTCCAGGTACAGGTGTTGACAGCTGGGTAAGAACATGTCATCACAACACAGTGGATCACCTCTCCTATAACTTAATAAGATAGACTGTTATAGACACATTTTTATAAATGCAACGACAACAAATACGTCTACAACAACTACAAATACAACTAAAGTTACAACTACAACGACAAAAGCTACATCAAAAACAATCACTAACAACAACAACAACTATAACAACAGTCACTTGTTTTAAATCCTCCTTATTAGTTAAGTAAATTTGTTTGGGACCTTGGGAGGGAGGGAGGGAGGTTGGAAGAGGAAGGGAGGGAGGGAGGGAGGAAGAGACGAAGGGAGGAAGAGACGAAGGGAGAGAGGGAGGAAGGGATAGAGGGAGGCAGGGAGGGAGGGAGAGGGAGGGAGGAAGAGACAGAGATGAGGGGGAGAGAGGGAGAGGAGCGAAGAAAGGAGAGAGGGAGAGACGGAGGGAAGGAGGGAGATGAGGGAGGGAGGAAGAAGAGGAAGAAAGGGAGAGAGGAAAGGAGGAAGAGGGGAGGGAGGAAGAGAGGGGAGGGAGGGAGAGGAGGGAGAGAGGAGAGGGAGAGAGGGGAGGGAGAGAGGAGAGGGAGAGAGGAGAGGGAGAGAGGAGAGGGAGAGAGGGGAGGGAGAGAGGGAGGGAGGGAGTTTAGGGCAGGTCGCTCCTGCCTGTCCCAGCTACTGGACGACTATGACAAGGTCCTGGATGCTCTAGAAGACAAACAAAATGCAGATGTAGCCTTTGACAAGTGTGTCCATGGTGTAATAGCGCACAAAATGCGTGATAAAGGAATAACATAAAAAGTTGGCAGATAAATCTATAACTTCCTAATAGAACACGAAGAGTAATAGTAAACAGAGTAAAGTCTGAGGCAGCTACGGTGAAAAGCTCTGTTCCACAAGGCACAGTACTCGCTCCCATCCTGTTCCTCATCCTCATATCTGACATAGACAGAGATGTAAGCCACAGCTCCGTGTCTTCCTTTGCCGATGACACCCGGATTGTCATGGCAGTGACCTCCATCAATGACACTGAAAGACTCAAAGCGAACATCAACCAAATCTTTAAATGGGCCGCAGAAAACAATACGAAGTTCAATGAAGAGAAATTTCAACTACCCAGATATGGAAAACTTGAGGAAATTAAAGCTTTATCAGGTTATAAAACAAATTCTAACCACACAATAGAGCAAAAAACTAATGTGAAGGATCTGGGAGTGATAATGTCAGAGGATCTCACCTTCAACGACCACAACGATATATCTACCTCATCTGCTAGAAAAATTATATGATGGATAATGAGAACCTTCAAAACTAGGGATGCCAAGCCCATGATAATTGTCTTCAAATCGCCTGTTCTCTCTAGGCTGGAATACTGCTGTACACTAACTTTCCCTTCAAGGCAGGCGAAATTACTGACCTGTAGAATGTACACAGAACCTTAACAGCACACATAAGTACAGTGAAACCTCTGGTTGCGACTATAATTCGTTACAAAACTCTGGTCGCGACCCGATTTGGTCGTGACCCGAACCTAATTTCCTCATTGGATTGTATGTAAATATGATTAATCCATTCCGGACCCCCTATGAACTGTATGTAAATATTGTTTTTTTTTTTAAGATTTTAAAGCACAAAAAAATAGTTATACCATAGAATACACAGTGTAATAGTAAACTAAGTGAAAAAACTTGAATAACACTGAGAAAACTTTGAACAACAGAGAAAACTAACATTGCACGAGTCCTAAGAGTTTTAAGGGGCTTCTAATGGCTGAGCAGTAAACTCCGTTATTTATCGTCCGATTTCTTTCACTTTTTGGTGTACTTTAAGAAGCGTCTTTCCATCATATATTGCCCAAGTTTCAATAAGATAGCCCAAGAAACAACCGAGAAAAAAAATATTTACCAACAATCATATATGGCAAGCCGTAGGCGGGTACTGGCTAGGGCTTGCCTAAAGCTATGTATGGTTCCTGCCACACTACGTCACTTTCCAGACTATTAAATTTTCTTACAACTCTATGACTGAAGAAATACTTTCTAATATCCCTTTGACTCATCCGAGTCTTCAGCTTCCAATTGTGACTCCTTGTTTCTGTGTCCCATCTCTGGAACATCCTCGCAGTATTTCATGTCGGTATCATGTCTTCCCTAACCCTCCTGGCCTCCAGTGTTGTCAGGCCGATTTCCCTTAACCTTTCTTCGTAGGATATTACCCTTAGATCTGGGACTAGTCTTCTTGCAAACCTTTCCACTTTCTCTAAAATTTTGACGTGCTTGACCAGGTGTGGGTTCCAAACTGGTGCTGCATACTCCAATATGGGAATGACGGTGTACAGAGTCTTGAACGATTTCTTACTGAGGTATCCGAACGTTATTCTTAAGTTTGCCAGGCGCCCATATGCTGCAGAAGTTATCTGGTTGATGTGTACCTCAGGAGATGTGCTTGGTATTATACTCACCCCAAGATCCTTTTCCTTGAGTGAAGTTTGCAGTCTTTGGCCACCTAGCCTGTGCTCCGTCTGCGGTCTTCTTTGCCCTTCCCCGATTTTCAGAAGCCAGTTACTGGACCAGGCTTGCAGTCTGTCCAGGTCTCTTTGTAGTCCTGCCTGATCCTCATCCGATTTAATTCTCCTCATTACCTTCACATCATCTGCAAACAGAGATACTTTTTAGTCTATCCCTTCCATCATGTCATTCACATATACCAAAAACAGCACTGGTCCTAAGACTGACACCTGTGGAATCCCGCTCGTCACAGGCGCCCACTATGACACCTCGTCACGACACGTACTATTACTTGTTATCTCCATGTCAGGTATTTCTGATCCATTGAAGTGCTTTTCCTGTTACGTGTGCCTGATCCTCTAGCTTTTGCACTAATCTCTTGTGAAGAACTGTGTCGAAGGCCTTCTTGCAGTACAAGAAAATGTAATCTACCCACCCCTCTCTCCTGTCTTTCTTCCTTTACCTTGTCATAAAACTCCAGTAGGTTTGTGACACAGGATTTCCCTTCCCTGAAACCCTGATAATCTTCTCCATGACTTTGCATGCTATGCACGTCAGTGACAATGGTCTGTAGGTTAATGCCTCATGTCTGTCTCCTTTCTTAAAAACTGCGACTGCATTTGCCATTTTCTATACCTCAAGTTGCCCAGTTTCAGTTGATGTGTTGAAGATTGTTGTTAGTGGCACACCGCTTCTCTTCTCCCTCTCTAAGGACCCATGGAGAGATGTCCAGTTCCACAACCTTTGAGGTATCAAGGTCACATAGCAGCTTCTTCACCTCCTCCTCGGTTGTGTGCATTTCATCCAGCACTTGTTGGTGTACCCCCCTATTCTGACTTCCCAGAGTCCTTCTTGTCGTTACTGTGAATACTTCTTTAAATCTCATGTTGAGCTCCTCACATACTTCTTTGTCGTTTCTTGTGAGCTCTCCTCCTTCCTTCCTCAGCCTGATTACCTGGTCCTTGACTGTTGTCATCATCCTGATGTGGCTATTCAACAGCTTTGGGTCAGACTTGACTTTCGATTTGTCGTTTTTGTTTTGTCGCTGGGCCTCCCTTCTTATCTGTCCATATTCGTTTCTGGCTCTTTGACTATTCTCTTTATTTTCCTGGGTCCTTTGTCTTCTGTACTTTTTCCATTCTCTAGTGCACTTAGTTTTTGCCCTCTTACACTTTTGGGTGAACCAAGGGCTCGTTCTGGTCTTCCCATTATTTCTGTTACTCTTGGGAACAAACCTCTCCTCTGCCTCCTTGCATTTTATTGTCACATAGTCCATTATTTCGTTTACTTATTTTCCTACCAATTCTCTTTCCTCTTGCAGGAACTTCCTCATGTCTGTGTAGTCTCCCCTTTTGTGGTTTGGCTTCTCCCATCCTATTCCTGCTACCCTCTCGACTTATAACTCAACTATGTATTCAAAGCTCTGAACCTCGTGATCACTAGCTCCAAGAGGACTTTCATATGTGATGTCCTCGATGTCTGAACTACTCAAGGTGAATACTAGGTCCAGTCTTGCTGGTTCATCCTCACGTCTCTCTCTGGTGGTATTATTTATATTATATTAATAACACATCGGCCGATTCCCACAAAGGCAGGGTGGCCCGAAAAAGAAAAACTTTCATCATCATTCACTCCATCACTGTCTTGCCAGAAGGGTGCTTTACACTACAGTTATAAAACTGCAACATTAACACCCCTCCTTCAGAGTGCCGGCACTGTACTTCCCATCTCCAGAACTCAAGTCCGGCCTGCCGGTTTCCCTGAATCCCTTCATAAATGTTACTTTGCTCACACTCCAACAGCACGTCAAGTATTAAAAACCATATGCCTCCATTCACTCCTATCAAATACGCTCACACATGCTTGCTGGAAGTCCAAGCCCTCGCACACAAAACTTCCTTTACCCCTCCCTCCAACCTTTCCTAGGCCGACCCCTACCACGCCTTCCCTCCACTACAGATTTATACACTCTCGAAGTCACTCTGTCTCGTTCCATTGCTCTCTACATGTCGAAACCACCTCAACAACCCTCCTCAGCTCTCTGGACAATCGTTTTGGTAATCCCGCACTCTCCTAATTTCCAAACTCCGAATTCTCTGCATTATATTCACACCACACATTGACCTCAGACATGACATCTCCACTGCCTCCAGCCTTCTCCTCGTTGCAACATTCATCACCCATGCTTCACACCCATATAAGAGCGTTGGTATAACTATACTCTCATACATTCCCTCTTTACTTCCATGGACAAGGTACTTTGTCTCCACAGACTCCGAAGTGCTCCACTCACCCTTTTTCCCTCATCAATTCTATGATTCACCTCATCCTTCATAGACCCATCCGCCGACATGTCCACTCCCAAATATCTGAATACATTCACCTCCTCCATACTCTCTCCCTCCAATCTGATATCCAATCTTTCGTCACCTATTCTTTTGTTATCCTCATCACCTTACTCTTTCCTATATTCACTTTCAATTTTCTTCTTTACACACCCTACCAAATTCATCCACCAACCTCTGCAGCTTCTCTTCAGAATCTCCCAAAGCACAGTGTCATCAGAAAAAAGCAACTGTGACAACTCCCACTTTGTATTTGCTTCTTTATCTTTTAGCCCAACACCTCTTGCCAAGACCCTCGCATTCACTTCTCTTACAACCCCATCTATAAATATATTGAACAACCACGGTGACATCACACATGCTTGTCTAAGGCCCACTTTTACTGGGAAATAGTCCCCTTCCCTCCTACACACTTTAACCTGAGCCTCACTATCCTCATAAAAACTCTTCACTGCTTTCAGTAACCTTCCTCCTATTCCATACACCTGCAACATCTGCCACATTGCCCCTTATCTACCCTATCATACGCCTTTTCCAAATCCATAAATGCCACAAAACATCTTTACCCTTATCCAAATACTGTTCACCTATATGTTTCACTGTAAACACTTGGTCTACACACCCCCTACCTTTCCTAAAGCCCCCTTGTTCATCTGCTATCCTGCTTTCTGTTTTACTCTTAATTCTTTCAATAATAACTCTACCATACACTTTACCAGGTACACTCAACAGACTTATTCCCCTATAATTTTTGCACTCTCTTTTGTCCCCTTTGCCTTTATACAAAGGAACAATACACGCTCTCTGCCAATCCCTAGGTACCTTACCCTCTTCCATACATTTATTAAATAATAGCACCAACCACTCCAAAATTATATCCCCACCTGCTTTTAACATTTCTATCTTTATCCCATCAATCCCAGCTGCCTTACCCCCTTTCATTCTACCCACTGCCTCACGAACTTCCCTACACCCACAACTGGCTCTTCCACACTCCTACAAGATGTTATTCCTCCTTGCCCTACACACGAAATCACAGCTTCCCTGTCTTCATCAACATTTAACAAATCCTCAAAATATTCTCTCCATCTTCCCGATACCTCTAACTCTCCATTTAATAACTCTCCTCTCCTATTTTTAACTGTCAAATCCATTTGTTCTCTAGGCTTCCTCAACTTATTAATCACATTCCAAAACTTTTTCTTATTTTCAACAAAATTTGCTGATAACATCTCACCCACTCTCTCATCTGCTCTCTTTTACATTGCTTCACCACTCTTTTAACCTCTCTTTTTCTCTCCATATACTCTTCCCTCCTTGCATCACTTCTACTTTGTAAAAACCTCTCATATGCTAACTTTTTCTCCCTTACTACTCTCTTTACATCATCATTCCACCAATCGCTCCTCTTCCCTCCCGCACCCACTCGCCTGTAACCACAAACTTCTGCTGAACACTCTAACACTACATTTTTTAATCTACCCCATACATTTTCGACCCCATTGCCTACACTCTCACTAGCCCATCTATCCTCCAATAGTTGTTTATATCTTACCCTAACTGCCTCCTCTTTTAGTTTATAAACCTTCACCTCTCTTTTACTTACTGATTCTATTTTCCTTGTATCCCATCTACCTTTTACTCCCACTGTAGCTATAACTAAAAAGTGATCTGATATATCTGTGGCCCCTCTATAAACATGTACATCCTGAAGTCTACTCAACAGTCTTTTATCTACCAATACATAGTCCAACAAACTACTGTCATTACGCCCTACATCATATCTTGTATACTTATTTATCCTCTTTTTCTTAAAATATGTATTACCTATAACTAAACCCCTTTCTATACAAAGTTCAATCAAAGGGCTCCCATTATCATTTACACCTGGCACCCCAAACTTACCTACTACACCCTCTCTGCATGTTTCTCCCACTTTAGCATTTAGGTCCCCTACCACAATTACTCTCTCATTTGGTTCAAAAGTTCCTATACATTCGCTTAACATCTCCCAAAATCTCTCTCTTCCTCTACACTCCTCTCTTCTCCAGGTGCATACACGCTTATTATGACCCACTTTTCGCATCCGACCCTTATTTTAATCCACATAATCCTTGAATTTACACATTTATATTCCCTCTTTTCCTTCCATAACTGATCCTTCAACATTATTGCTACCCCTTCCTTAGCTCTAACTCTCTCAGATACTCCTGACTTAATCCCATTTATTTCTCCCCACTGAAACTCGCCTACCCCCTTCAGCTTTGTTTCGCTTAGGGCCAGGACATCCAACTTCTTTTCATTCATAACATCGGCAATCATATCTTTCTTATCATCCGCACTGGTGGTGTCTTTAAAATGTTGATGCATAAGGTTTTCCAGTACCACATCCATCATCTTGGCTCTCCATGTTTTGGGATCCCCAGTTTTCCCTGTCAATTTCCATGCGATTGAAATCTCTCATAACTAGTAACTTTGCTCTACACATGTAAGCTCTTCTGGCCACCTCAGCTAGTGTGTCCACCATTGCTCTGTTGTTATCTTCATATTCTTATCTTGGCCTCCTGCTGTTCTGTGGTGGGTTGTATATCAATGCAATTACCACCTTAGGGTCTCCAGACTGAATTGTTCCTATGTAGTCTCTTTCGCCCATTCGGTCCATTTCTTCAAATCACCACCGGTTTTTAATGAGCAGTGGCACTCCTCCGCGCCCTCTGCTCCCTCTACCTTTCCTCAGGATCTGATATCCGGGTGGAAAGATTGCATCTGTTATCATGGTGAGTGTCCTTTCAGTGAGTGCTACTATGTTCATACGTCGGTTTGCGTGCGGCCAGCAGTAATATCTTGGTTGATCAGACCCTGATCCACAACGAGGCCTGGTCTCAGACCGGGCCGCGGGGGTGTTGACCCCCCAAAACCCTCTCCAGGTATACTCCAGGTATGTCCAGGGACGTCTTGTGTGTGGAGGCAGTATTGTGAGGAGGTAGTATTGTGTATTGTGTAGTAGTAGTATTAAGAACATAAGAACATAAGAAAGAAGGAACACTGCAGCAGGCCTACTGGCCCATGCGAGGCAGGTCCAAATCTCCCACCGGCTTAAGCCAATGCCCCGACCCATCCAGGTCAGGTTACATTCACTTAAGGAAGGAGCACGGCATCTGACCAAGTAGCACAAACTAGTCAGGTCCAACTCACACCCACCCGCACCCACTCATATATTTATCTAGCCTATTTTTAAAACTACACAACGTTTTAGCCTCTATAACTGTACTCGGGAGTTTGTTCCACTCATCGACAACTCTATTACCAAACCAATGCTTTCCTATATCCTTCCTGAATCTGAATTTATCCAACTTAAAGCCATTGCTGCGAGTCCTGTCAATACTAGATATTTTTAGCACGCTATTTACATCCCCTTTATTTATTCCTGTTTTCCATTTATACACCTCAATCATATACCCCCTAATTCTACGCCTTTCTAGAGAGTGCAGATTCAGGGCCCTCAGTCTATCCTCATAGGGAAGATTTCTGATACATGGAATCAACTTAGTCATCCTCCTTTGTACGTTTTCCAGAGCATTTATATCCATTCTGTAATACGGTGACCAAAACTGTGCAGCATAATCTAGATGAGGCCTAATCAAGGATATATAGAGTTGAAGAACAACCTGAGGACTCCTATTATTTATGCTTTTTGGGATATGAAGCCAAGGATTCTGTTCGCTTTATTGCGAACACTTATGCACTGCTGTCTTGGTTTTAGATTACTGCTAACCAGAACTCCTAAATCCTTTTTGCAATCAGTAGTATTAAGATCTACATTATTTAGTTTATATGTGGCATGGTTATTGTCCTGTCCAATATTTAGAACTTTGCATTTATCTATATTAAACTGCATCTGCCACTTCTCCGACCACTGCATCAGTCTATTCAAATCTTCCTGGAGTGCTCTAATGTCCTCATTTGAATGAATTGGACGGCCTATTTTGGTGTCATCGGCAAACTTGCTTATGTCGCTATTTATTCCCTCATCTATGTCGTTTATGTAGATTGTGAACAACAAGGGGCCCAATACTGACCCCTGTGGAACACCGCTTGTGACACTTCCCCACTCTGATTTCTCCCCATTTATGCAAACTCTCTGCTGCCTATTCGTCAACCATGCCTCTATCCAGGAAAAAATTTCTCCTCCTATTCCGTGTGCCTTAATTTTCCTCAATAGTCTCTGATGTGGGACTATCAAAAGCCTTACTGAAGTCCATATACACAACATCATATTCATTACCATGATCTACCTCCTCAAATACCTTAGTGAAAAAAGTTATTAAATTTGTAAGGCAGGAACGTCCTTTTGTAAAACCTTGCTGAGATTCGTTGATTAATTTATGCTTTTCAAGATAGCTGCGAATTGCCTCGGCAATTATTGATTCCATAAATTTTCCCACTATGGAGGTTAGGCTTATTGGTCTATAGTTCGAAGCTAAGGACCTGTCTCCTGCTGTGTGGTAGTATTGTGTAGTAGTAGTATTGTGTGGTAGTAGTATTGTGTAGTAGTAGTATTGTGTGGTAGTAGTATTGTGTGTAGTAGTATTGTGTAGTAGTAGTATTGTGTGGTAGTAGTATTGTGTGTGGTGGTAGTATTGTGTGTGGTGGTAGTATTGTGTGTGGTAGGTGGTGTTATTTGTGTGGTAGTGGTGGGTAGTATTGTGTGGTAGTTTGTGTGGTGGTAGTATTGTGTGGTGGGTAGTATTGTGTGGTGGTAGTATTGTGTGTGGTGGTAGTATTGTGTGTGGTGGTGATGGTGTATTGTGTGGTGGTATTGGGGTGAGTATTGTGTGGTGGTAGTATTGTGTATGTGGTGGTAGTATTGTGTGTGGTGGCAGTATTGTGTGGTGGTAGTATTGTGTGTGGTGGTAGTATTGTGTGGTGGTAGTATTGTGTGGTGGTAGTATTGTGTGGTGGTAGTATTGTGTGGAGGTAGTATTGCGTGGAGGTAGTATTGTGTGGTGGAGTATTTGTGTGGTGGTAGTATTGTGTGGTGGTAGTTTGTGTGTGGTAGTATTGTGTGGTGGTAGTATTGTGTGGTGGTAGTATTGTGTGTGGGTGGTAGTATTGTGTGTGGTGGTAGTATTGTGTGGGTGGTAGTATTGGTGGTGGTAGTATTGTGTGGTGGGTATGTGTGTGGAGTATTGTGTGGTGGTAGTATTGTGTGGTGGTAGTATTGTGGTGGTGGTAGTATTGTGTGGTGGTAGTATTGTGTGTGGTGGTAGTGGTTAGTGTTGGTGGTAGTATTGTGTGTGGTGGTAGTATTGTGTGGTGGTAGTATTGTGTGGTGGTAGTATTGTGTGGTGGTAGTATTGTGTGGTGGTAGTATTGTGTGGTGGTAGTTTGTGTAATTGGTGGTAGTATTGTGTGGTGGTAGTATTGTGTGGTGGTAGTATTGTGTGGTGTGTATTGTGTGGTGGTAGTATTGTGTGGTGGTAGTATTGTGTGGTGGTAGTATTGTGTGGTGAGTAGTATTGTGTGTGGTGGTAGTATTGTGTGGTGGTAGTATGTGTGTGGTGTTGGTGGAGTATGTGTGTGGTGGGTATTGTGTGTATTGTGTGGTGGTAGTATGTGTGTGGTGGTAGTATTGTGTGGTGGTAGTATTGTGTGGTGGTAGTATTGTGTGGTGGTAGTATTGTGTGGTGGTAGTATTGTGTGGTGGTAGTAGTGTGTGTTGTGGTGGTAGTATTGTGTGGTGGTAGTATTGTGTGGTGGTAGTATTGTGTGTGGTGGTGTAGTGTTGTGTTGTGTGGTGGAGTATTGTGGTGGTAGTATTGTGGTGGTAGTATTGTGTGGTGGTAGTATTGTGGTGTGGTGTAGTATTGTGTGTGGTAGTATTGTGTGGGTATGGTGTGGTAGTATTGTGTGGTGGTAGTATTGTGTGGTGGTAGTATTGTGTAGTAGGTGGTGTAGTATGTGTGTGGTGGTAGTATGTGTGGTAGGTGGTGGTATTGTGTGGTGGTAGTATTGTGTGTGGTGGTAGTATTGTGTGGTGGTGTAGTTGTGTGGTGTGAGTTTGTGTGGTGGTAGTATTGTGTGGTGGTAGTATTGTGTGGTGTAGTGTATTGTGTGGTGGTAGTATTGTGTGGTGGTAGTATTGTTGGTTTTGGTGGGGTAGTATTGTGTGGTGGTGTATTGTGTGGTGGTAGTATTGTGTGGTGGTAGTATTGTGTGTGGTGGTAGTATTGTGTGGTGGAGTATTGTGTGGTGGTAGTATGTGTGGTGGTAGTTTGTGGTTGGTAGTATTGTGTGGTGGTAGTATTGTGTGTGGGTGGTAGTATGTGTGTGGTGTATGTGTGGTGGTAGTATTGTGTGTGTGGTGAGTATTGTGTGTGGTGGTAGTATTGTGTGGTGGTAGTATTGTGTGGTGGTAGTATGTGTGTGGTGGTAGTATTGTGTGGTGGTGTATTGTGTTGGTGGTGTGTGTGTGGTAGGTATTTGTGTGGTGGCAGTATTGTGTGGTGGTAGTATTGTGTGTGGTGGTAGTATTGTGTGGTGGTAGTATTGTGTGGTGGTAGTATTGTGTTGGTGGTAGTATTGTGTGGTGGTAGTATTGTGTGTGGTGGTAGTATTGTGTGGTGGTAGTATTGTGTGGTGGTAGTATTGTGTGGTGGTAGTATTGTGTGTGGTGGTAGTATTGTGTGTGGTGGTAGTATTGTGTGGTGGTAGTATTGTGTGGTGGTAGTATTGTGTGGTGGTAGTATTGTGTGGTGGTAGTATTGTGTGGTGGTAGTATTGTGTGGTGGTAGTATTGTGTGGTGGTAGTATTGTGTGGTGGTAGTATTGTGTGGTGGTAGTATTGTGTGGTGGTAGTATTGTGTGGTGGTAGTATTGTGTGGTGGTAGTATTGTGTATACTCACCTAATTATGGTTGCAGGGGTCGATTCATAGCTCGTGGCCCCACCTCTTCACTGGTCGCTACTAGGTCACTCCCTGCTCCGTAAGCTTTAGCATACCTCTTCTTAAAGCTATGTATGGATCCTGCATCCACCAACTCACTTTCCAGACTATTCCACTTCCTGACAACTCTGTGACTGAAGAAACATAGCTGTGTCTTAGCTCTGCAACATCTTAGCTCTGCAACATCTTAGCTCTGCAACATCTTAGCTCTGCAACATCTTAGCTCTGCAACATCTTAGCTCTGCAACATCTTAGCTCTGCAACATCTTAGCTCTGCAACATCTTATCTCTGTCCAACTTGTCAATTTCTCTCAGTATTTTATGTTATTATCATGTCCCTCTCCTGTCCTCCAGTGTCGTCAGGTCAATTTTCCTTAACTTCTCCTCGTGGAACATGCCCCTTAGCTCCGGGACTAGTCTCGTTGCAAACCTTTGCAATCTCTGTAATTTACTGACGTGCTTGCCCAGGTGTGGGTTCCAAACTGGTGCGGCATACTCCAATATAGGCCTGACGTGCACGGTGTACAGAGTCTGGAAAGCTATTCTAAGGTTTGCTAGTCACCCATATACTGCAGCAGTTATTTGGTTGATGTGCGCCTCAGGAGATATCTTTTTCCGTGAGTGAGGTTTGTAGTCTTTGGCCCCTAGGCTGTATTCTGTCTGTGGTCTTCTTTGCCCTTTCCCAATCTTCATGACTTTGCACTTCGCGGGGTTGAACTCCAAGAGCCAGTTACTAGACCAGGCGTGTAGCCTGTCCAGATCACTTTGTAGTCTTGCCTGGTACTCGTCCGATTGAATTCTCCTTATTAACTTCACATCATCTGCAAGCAGAGACACTTCTGAGTCTATTCCTTCCGTCATGTCATTCACATATACCAGAAACAGCGCCGGTCCTAGAACTGATTCATGTGGAACCCCACTCGTCACAGGCGCCCACTCCAACACCTCGTCACGTACCATGACTAGCTGTTGCCTTCCCGTCAATAATTCTCTGATCCATTGTAGTGCCTTCCCTGTTATCCCTGCCTGGTCCTACAGCTTTTGCACTAATCTCTTGTGTGGTACTGTGTCAAACGCCTTCTCACAGTCCAAGAAAATGCAATCTACCCACCCCTCTCTCTATTGTCTTACTGCTGTCACTTTGTCATGGAACTCCAGGAGGTTTCTGACACGGGATTTCCTGTCCCTTAATTCGTGTTGGTTGTCGCAGTTAAGTTCATTCCTTTCTAGGTGCTCCACCAATCTTCTAATAATCTTCTCCATGATTTTGCATGCTATGCACGTCAGTGACACTGGTCTGTATTTTAATGCTTCATGTCTGTCCTCTTTTTTTTAAAAATTAGGACTACATTTGTTGTCTTCCATACCTCAGGTAGTCGCCCTTTTTCGATAGATGTGTTGAAGATTGTTGTTAGTGGTACACATAGTGCCTCTGCTCCCTCTCTCAGGACCCATGGAGAGATGTTATCTGACCACATCGCCTTTGAGGTATCTAATTCACTTAGAAGTCTCTTCTCCTCCTCGGCTGTGTGTAGTGTGTCCAGCACTTGATGGAGTACCACACCACTCCATGTTTCTCGAGTCCTTTCTGTCGCCACTGTGTATACTTCTTTAAATCTCATGCTGAGCTCCCCACATACTTCTCGGTCATTTCTTGTGAGCTCGCCTCCTTCCTTCTTCAAACCTGATTACTTGGTCCTACACTGATGTGGCTGTACAACAGTTTTGGGTCGGAGTTTTCTTTCGCTTCTATGTCATCTTCATATTGTCGCTGGGCCTCTTTCCTTACCTGTACATATTCATTTCTGGCTCTTTGACTACTCTCCTTATTCTTCTTGGTTCTATGCCTCCAATATTTCTTCCATTCTCTATTGCATTTGGTTTTGGCCTCTACACCTACGGGTGAACCAAGGGCACGTCCTGGCCGTCTCGTTATGTCTGTTGCCCTTTGGTACAAACCTCTCTTCTGCTGCCTTAGAAATTGTTGTCACATATTCAATCAACTCATTTACTGATTTCCCTGCCAGTTCTCTGTCCCACTGAACTTCATACAGGGAGTTCCTCATGCCTGTGTAGTCCCGTCTCTTGTAGTTTGGCTTCATTCTCCCCGCCCTTCCTGCTTCCCTCTCCACTTGTAACTCTACTATATATTCAAAGCTCAGAACCACGTGATCGCAGTCTCTGAGTGGCCTTTAGTATATGATGTCCTCAATATCTACACTACTCAATATCTGCACTACTCAATATCTGCACTACTCAATATCTGCACTACTCAATATCTGCACTACTAGGTTGAGTCTTCCTGGTTCGCCCTCTCCTCTCTCTCTGGTAATCCCCCTAACATGTTGATGCATGAGGTTTTGCAGTACCACCTCCATCATCTTAGCCCTCCACATTTCTTGGCCCCCATGTAGCTCCAGGTTTTCCCAGTCAATTTCATTGTGATTGAAGTCACCCACAACCAGTAGCTTTGCCCTCCCTACATGGGCCCTTCTGGCTACTTCAGCCAGAGTGTCAACCATTGTTCTGTTACTCTCATTATATTCTTGTCTTGGTCTCCTGGTATTATGCGGTGGGTTATACATCACTGCAATTACCACCTTGGGACCTCCAGACTGAAGTGTTCCTATTATGTAGTCTCTTGCTTCTCCTTTGTCTCCTCTCTCCAGCTCCTCAATATCCCATTGGTTTTTGATGAGCAGTTCCACTCTTCCACCCACTCTGTTTCCTCTGTCTTTCCTCAGGATCTGATACCCAGTTGGAATGATCGCATCTGTTATCATACCCATGAGTTTGGTTTCTGTAAGAGCTATGATGTCTGGTGGTGCCTCTTTGAGTCTTTCATGGCACTCCTCCCACTTGTTCGTTATTCCATCAGCGTTGGTGTACCATGCCTTTAGTTTCCTATCCAACACTATATTCTGGAAGGTCTGTGAGGATTGGGGGAGTGGGGGACCTGGCAGGGTGCTTTGGGATTCTGGTGCAGAGTGTGGGGCGGTTGCTGTGAGTGAGGATTGTGGTTTGTATTGGGATAGTATGCTTGACTATGGGGTTCTGAGGGTGGTTCTGTTTGTGTTTGCACTTGTTGCTCTCCCAGGCTCTGGTTGTTCTCTGCCGACTCTGTCCTTGTCTCTTTTTCTAGTCCCTTTCGTTTCTGAGTACTCTCCCTCCTCTCCATTCTGTTGTGGTTTAGGAACACCCTAATGTATGTTGATGATAACTTCAACCGTGATTTCTCCTGCAGGATCCTGTTCCTGACCGTTTCTGTCTTGAAAATTTATTATCTCAGTCATGTCCTCCTCGCCTATTTGTTTGATGATTTTTTAATATTTTGTTTTTCTTCCTGCCATCTTTTGTTGTGTGTCCTCCCTTCACTCTTCTGAAGCCCATGAATAAAGACTGACCTTTCCCTCTCCTCCTCCCACTGCCTTTCTCTCTCTGTCTCTGTGTCCCGTTTGTACATAGCCATTGTTTCCCTTGTTATTCCCTGTCACTCTTGGTGGCCTGGTCGTACCTCTGCCTGTGACCTGTGATCTTCTTTACCCCTCGCTTACTGCTGTCCCTGCACCTAACATCTCGCTTCCTTCATTCTTTGGCATTTCTTGGTGGTTTGATAGGGCCTTAACATAAGTCTTGTCTCCTACCTTTCCATTGGGATCCTCATTTAATGTAGATGTACCTGCTCCTGATGCCATGTCCCCTCTGGGCACTGTCCCTGTAACTCGCGTCAGCATATTTACTTCATCTTCTAAGGCACGTATCTAGGAGATTCCCCTTTCTCCTTCTCTTCCTCCATCATCCTCTCCATTTTTGCAGAAAGCTCACCTAGTTTGCATTTCCACTCTTGTTCCATCCTTTTACATTGCTCTTCCATCCATTCTTCCTTTCCAGGCCCATCTTCCTCTGATCCCCTGAGTCTTTGACTTTCCCTCTGGGCTCCCATTTTTTATTTTTAATGGGCTAGGTTTTGTGGTGCGTGTGTATGTGTGTGTACTCGCCTAGTTGTGGTTCCAGGGGTTGAGTCATAGCTCCTGGCCTCGCCTCTTCACTGGCCGCTACTGGGTCACTCTTCCTGCTCCATGAGCTTTATCATACCTCTTCTTAAAGCTATGTATGGATTCTGCCTCTACTACATCACTTCCCAGACTATTCCATTTCCTGAAACCTCTGTGACTGAAGAAATACTTCCTAACATCCCT
Source organism: Cherax destructor (assembly GCA_009830355.1). Classification (NCBI taxonomy): domain Eukaryota; kingdom Metazoa; phylum Arthropoda; class Malacostraca; order Decapoda; family Parastacidae; genus Cherax; species Cherax destructor. Next base: position 1,487 of record WNWK01012192.1, on the reverse strand, counting down.
GTGATTCATCTGAGTCCCCAACTTCCAACTGTGACCCCAACTTCCAACTGTGACCCCTCTCTGGAATATCCTGTCTCTGTCCACCTTGTCGATTCCTATCAGTGTTTTATAAGTTGTTATCATATTCCCTCTATCTCTCCTGTCCTCCAGTGTCGTCAGGTCGATCTCCCTTAACCTCTCCTCGTAGGACATACCCCTTAGCTCCGGGACTAATCTTGTTGCAAATCTTTGCACTTTCTCTAACTTCCTTACGTGCTTGGCTAGGTGTGGGTTCCAAACTGGTGCTGCATACTCCAATATGGGCCTAACGTACACAGTGTACAGGGTTCTGAACGATTCCTTATTAAGATGTCGGAATGCTGTTCTTAGGTTTGCTAGGCACCCGTATGCTGCAGCAGTTATTTGGTTGACGTACGCCTCAGGAGATGTGCCTGGGGTTATACTCACCCAAGATCCTTTTCCTTGAGTGAGGTTTGTAGTCTCTGGCTCCCTAGACTGTACTCCGTCTGCGGTCTTCTTTGCCCTTCTTTGTGTGTGTGTGTGTGTGTGTACTCACCTAGTTGTGGTTGCAGGGGTCTAGTCATAGCTCCTGGACCCTGTGTGTGTGTGTGTGCTTGTGTGTGTATGTGTGTGCTTGTGTGAGTGCTGTGTGTGTGTGGTGTGTGTGTGTGTATGTATGTGTGTGTGAGTGCTGTGTGTGTGTGAGTCCTGTGTGTGTGTGTATGTGTATATATATATATATATATATATATATATATATATATATATATATATATATATATATATTTATATATATATATGTGTGTGTGTGTGTGTGTACTCACCTAGTTGTGGTTGCAGGGGTCGAGACATAGCTCCTGGCCCGTGTGTGTGTGTGTGTGTGTGTGTTTGTGGTGTGTATGTGTGTGTGTTTGTGTATATGTGTGTGTGTGTGTGTACTCACCTAGTTGTGGTTGCAGGGGTCGAGACATAGCTCCTGGCCCCGTGTGTGTGTGTGTGTGTGTGTTTGTGGTGTGTATGTGTGTGTGTTTGTGTGTATGTGTGTGTGTGTGTGTGTGTGTGTTTGTGTTGTGTGTGTGTTTGTGTGTGTGTGTGTGTGTGTGTGTGTGTTGTGTGTGTGTGTGTGTGTGTGTGTTGTGCATGTTGTGTGTGTGTGTGTGTGTGTGTTGTTGTGTTGTGTGTGTGTGTGTGTGTGTGTATGTTAGTGTAATGTTGCTAGGACAACGACTTGAAAGGTGTTGTGTTGTGGATGAACGGACCTCGTGCCTAAGCGGGATGACCCGGCCCGTGTGGTGAGTGTGTGTGTAGTTGTGTGTCACCTGTGTGTGTGTGTATGTGTGTGTGATGTGTGTGTGTGTGTGTAGTATTGTGTGGTAGTGTGTGTAGTATTGTGTGGAGGTAGTATTGTGTGGTGGTAGTATTGTGTGGTGGTAGTATTGTGTGGTGGTAGTATTGTGTGGTGGTAGTATTGTGGTGGTAGTATTGTG
>WNWK01012191.1:0-60786 GCA_009830355.1 Cherax destructor | reverse complement strand
AAAATTTTCCTCGAGGGTTTGGTTTGCACAGGGAGAACACCCCCGGAAAAAGCCCCGGCAGGCGTTTAACACCCCCCAAAGGGCCGGGGGTCCCCCCTAGTTGGGGACAACACAAAAATGTCGGGGGCCCAAAGAAGTTCAACCCCTCCCAGCATCAAAGGGAACCCCAACAAACCCCGGCCGCGGGCCCTTTGGGACGGCACCTAAAAGTCGGTCCTGACCAGCCGGGCTGGGGTTCGTACGTTAACTGGGGCTGCCAGCAGAACAGCCTGGCTGACCCAGGCCTGGCCAAATGAGGCCTGGTCCAGAGGGGGCCCAGGGATTGCCCCCCGGGAATTTTCTCCAGGCCCCAGGTCCTTGTGTACGAGGATGAACAAGACCCCTCATTATGCTGCTGGAGTTTACCTGGAGAGAATTCCAGGGGTCAACCCCCCTGGGGGCCCCCGTCTTTCCCCGGCCCCATTTCCCAAAAACCCTCAACCAGACCTTTTCTGCTGGCCGCCCCGGGCCAACGTACTAACCACAGCCCGGCTGGTCCCGGCCCCCGACTTTGGTGCCCTTTCCCGTGCCCAAGCTTCCCCCTGATAGCTGGGGAGGGGAGTTCCCCCGGGGGCCCCTGACCTTTTTTGTTTTTCCCCTGGCCCCCGCTTTCATTGGGGGAAATTTTTGGCCCGAGTCAAGGGCAATTTTTTCCACTTTTTTCATTTTTTAGGGCGGAGGCTTCAAGGGGTTCCCAGTAAGGGTGGTTTATCCCTTATGCGTGCCGTGGAAGGGTTTTTCTGCCCTTTTTTCAAATTCCCCCCTTAAAGGGGAGTGGCGCAATATTCCAGCCTAGGTGAACCCAAACGTCAAAAGTCAACATGGGCGGCATCCCCGGGTTTTAAAGGGTTTTCATTATCCATCCCGTCATTTTTTTAGCAGGTGCAATTCTACGGTGGAAAAGTTATGAATGGCTGCTGCGGGGTTTAAACCCGCTGGTTGTTAAACGGGTTTTTTGTCTTTTCACAACCTGGCCCCGTCCCTGGTCAGGAGCTGTAGTCCTTGTTTCTCTCCTTGCTGTTAGTAGTGATGGCATTACACTTGCTCTGTTGTTAGTGGGGATGGCATCACACTTGCTCTGTTGTTAGTAGTGATGGCATCACATTTTGCTCTTTTTTAGTAGTGATGGCATCACACTTTTTGTTGTTGGGTAGTGATGGCAACACCCTTGCTCAAAATATACACATAAGCAGTATAATGTGATCCTTTATTGAAAACGTTTCGCCCACGCAGGGGGCTTTATCAGTCAAAAACAGATCTACCGGGAAAAAAGATACAGGGTATTATAGGATTTAGTCAGGTGGAGAATGCTGGGTGGGGAAATGCTGCATGTAACAGTTTTCAAAGGGGGGTGAATTTAAAAACCCTTTGGTGGTGCCCTGGTGAGGGCCGGGTTTAAATTAGAAAATATAACCCCTTGGGTATCTTTATTTGGGAAATTTCCCCCGTTTTAAACATCAATAAAAAAGAAAAAAGAAAAAAGGGGGAGGGGGAAATGGCCCCCCCGGGGGTCGATTTCCAGCCAAAACCTTTTGGAAGTAAATACAAAGGGGGGCCAAATAGAAGTTGTTTAAACTGGGACGGGTAAATAAAGGGGAGGAGGCGGGTAAAGGGGGTATCATCCACTGGGAAGGCCCTTGCCCAAAAGGTTTTTTGGGAAAAATTTTGGGAAAGAATCCTTTTTTTCCCAAGACCCCCAAGAGTTGCTGTGTCGACAGGATCAGATGAAAAGAAACTATTCGGGATCTTTTTAAAAAAGGGTTTTTTCAACGCCCAAAACCCTTTTAAAAGGACTTACTTCGACGTGGATTTTTGCCCCGCCTCCCCCTGTCATCTCCCCCCCTTTAAAACCTTCTTTTTCCCCCGGGGGGTTAAAAACCAAGATTGATGAAAAAAACCCATCGACCCAGGGCCTTTTCAAACATTATTATTTTTTTTAATTGTTTGAGCCCTTCCCTTCAAAAAAAATTTAACAACTTGTCCGGAATTTTTCCTTTTTAACCCTTTTTCATTTTAAAAGGGCCAAAAAAATTTGGCTACCAGTAGCCTTTTTTGGACCAGGTTTTGTTTTCCCTAAATTGGAGGTTTGGTGTTTGGCCCCTAAACCCTGGTGATGGACCAGGTGTTTCTGCTCCTTCAACGGCCTGGTGAGGGCCCCTTGCTTAGGCTCATTCAGTCCCCCTGGTGATGGACCGGGTTTTAAGGCTCATTCAGTGCCCTGGTGATGGACCGGGGTTTTTTGGCCCCTCAGTCCCCTGGTGATGGACCAGGTGTTTTTTCTCCCTAGAACCTGGTGATGGACCAGGTGTTTGGCTCCTTCAATGCCCGGGTGATGGATCTTTGGGGTTTGGCTTTTTCCCAGTCCCCTGGTGATGGACCAGGTGCTTCAGCCCCCTTTGGTGCTCTTGTAAATGGACCGGGGGGGCCCAGCTCTTCCAGTACCCTGTTTTATAGTGCCCTGATTATCAAAGCATATTCCATGGATGGAGTAGGGGGGTTTAAGGATTTTTTGTTTGTGGGTTTGGGTTTTTGGGTTTTGGGGAAACCCGCCAGCGTGGACCAGTTGGCTTGCTGCAGTGTTCCTTATTTTTTTTCTTGTGAGTGAAAAAGGGTTTTGGTTGGGAAGGGGACTTCCCTTTTTGGGGGGGTTGGGGGGTTTTTTCCTTGGATGGGGATAGGTTGGACAAATATTTTTTTTGGGGGGTTTTTTTGACATGGACCCCCCAAGAGGGAATAGGCCTGTTGCAGTTTTCCCCTCCTTTCTTATGTTCTTATGTTTAACATAAAAAGAGTTTGGGACAAGTATAGGAACATAAAAAAGGAAACATTGCAACAGGCCTACTGGCCCCTTTTCCTGGCAAGTCCATGTTTTTAAAATCCACCAACCCAAAAAGTATTTTGGGTAGACCTTCTGCAGTGTTCCAATCTTAAGTTCTATGTGGGGAAAACGATGCAGAAGTTTCTTGGCAATAGGTTCAGCTTTTGTTGTAGAAGCCGTTGTTCTGGTTGAAGTTGTTGGGTATACAGATAAAAAGGTGATTCCGGGGTTCTTCCGGGGTTTTGGGGTTGTCTTCTCTGGCGTGAGTCTTGCGTTTCTTGGTTAAATTTAAAAGGTTTTTGTGAATTTTTGGTGTTGAACACAGGCATTTCTCGGGGCCCTCAGATTGCTTGCGTACTGGTGGTCGGGAAATGTGTTTGGAGGTCTCTGGATGTTTCGCCGACGTATAATTTGCTGCATTCATTAAAGGGATTTGTATATCCCTGCAGGGGTTGTCTGTTACTGGTAATGTCCTTGATGGTGGTGGGTGTGGGGGAGATACTTGGAATGAGGTATTGGAAAAAAATTTTGAGTTGTTAGTAGTGATGACAACACTTTTCTCTGTTGTTGGGAGTGATATCAACACACTTGCTCTGGTTAGTGGATGACAACACACTTGCTCTGTTGTTAGTAGTGAATTAACACACTTGCTCTGTTGTTGGGGAGTGATGGCAACACACTTACTCTGTTATTTAGTGATGGCAACACACTTGCTCTGTTGTTAGTAGTGATGGCAACACACTTCTCTGTTAGTAGTGATGGCAGCACACATGCTTTTTTGTTAGTAGTGATGGCAGCCCCACTTGCTCTTTTTGTTAGTAGTGATGGCAAACACGCTCTGTTGTTTGTAGTGATGGCAAACACTTGTTATGTTGTTAGTAGTGATGACAACACACTTGGGTTTTGTTGTTAGTAGTGATGGCAACACGCTCTGTTGTTAGTAGTGATGGCAGCACACTTGTTTTGTTGTTAGTGGGGACCAAACACTTGCTCTGTTGTTATTTGTGATGGCAACACACTTGCTGTGTTGTTAGTAGTGATGGCAAAACACTTGCTCTGTTGTTAGTAGTGATGGCAGCACACTTGCTCTGTTGTTAGAGTGATATCAACACACTTGCCCCTGTTAGAGTGATGGCCCCCTTTACTCTGTTATTAGTAGTGATGGCAAAACACTTTCTCTGTTGTTAGTAGTGATGGCAAAACACTTGCTCTTTAGTGTGATGGCCCAAAATGCTTTGTTGTTAGTAGTGATGGGCACACTTGCTCCGTTGTTAGTAGTGATGGCAACACACTTGCTTTTGTTGTTTGTAGTGATGGCAAACAAAATTTTTTATGTTGTTAGTAGTGATGACAACACACTTTTTATGTTGTTAGTAGTGATGGCAACACGGGTCTGTTGTTAGTAGGATGGCAACACACTTGTTATGTTGTTAGTAGTGATGACAACAAAATTTGCTCTTTGTTAGTAGTGATGGCAGCACACTTGTTTTGTTGTTAGTAGTGACAACACACTTTTGTTGTTAGTAGTGAGGGCAAAAACACTTGCTGTGTTGTTAGTGGGATGGCAACACATTTGCTCTGTTGTTAGTAGTGATGGCACCCCTTGCTCTGTTGTTATTTAGTGATGGAAACACACTTGCTCTGTTGTTAGTAGTGATGGCCCCTTTGTTCGGGTTTTTAAGTGATGGCAGCACCCCTTGCTCTGTTTTTAGTAGGGGATGGCAAAAATTTGCTCTGTTGTTAGTAGTGGGCAACACACTTGCTCTGTTGTTAGTAGCGTGGAAACACACTTGCTGTTTTTTAGTAGTGATGGAAAACCCCTTGCTCTGTTAGGGGATGGAACACACTTGCTTTTTGTTGTTAGTAGTAAAGGAAACACACTTGCTCTGTTAATAGTGATGGCAACACACTTGCTGTGTTGTTAGTAGTGATGGCAGCACACTTGCTCTGTTATTGGTAGGCCCCCGCTCTGTTTTTAAAGTAGTGATGGCAAAAATTTTTGGGCTTTGTTGTTAGTAGGGATGGCAACACACTTGTTTTGGTTGTTAGTGGGATGGGCACACTTGCTCTGTTATTAGTAGTGATGGCAACACACTTGCTTTTGTTATTATTAGTGATGGCAACACATTTTTCCCCTGTTGTTACTAGTGATGGCAATAAATTTTGCTCTGTTGTTAGCAGTGATGCCCAAACATTTTCGGGTTGTTAGTAGTGATGGCAATAAACTTGCTCTGTTGTTAGTAGTGATGGCAAAAAAAACTTGCTCTGTTGTTGGTGGTGATGGAAACAAAACCCTTTTTTTTAGTGGTGGAAACAAAATTTGCTCTGTTGTTAGTAGTGATAAAAACACCCCTTGCTTTGTGAGTGTGAGGGGCAACACACTTGCTTTTTTTTAGTAGTGATGGCAACACACTTGTTCTGTTGTTAGTAGTGATGGCAATAAACTTGCTCTTTTGGGTTGGCGGGATGACAACACATTTGCTCTGCTGTTAGTAGTGATGGCAACCCCTTGGTTCTGCTGTTATTTAGTGATGGCAACACACTTGCTCTTTTTTAGTAGTGATGGAACCCCTTGCTCTGCTGTTAGAGTGAGGGCCAACACACTTGCTCTTTTGTTAGTAGTGATGGCAACACACTTGCCCCGTTGTTAGTAGTGATGGCAACCCCTTGCTCTTTTTTAGTAGTGGGCAACACACTTGCTCTGCTGTCATCTCGGACCCAGACTCTGTGGTAGAGTTTGTCTTCTGTTGTGGACCCCAGACACTTGTAGTAACTGTACCCTGTTGGGGAGCCCAGACTTTTAGTAACTGTGGGGCACTTCTGTTGTAACCCCAGACACTTGTAGTAACGGCACCTCTGTTGTGAAGCCCAGACACTTGTGGTTTTCCGGAAATTTCTGTTGTGAAGCCCAGACACTTGTAGTTTGTGTGCACCTTTTGTTGGAAGCCCGGACATTTTAGAACTGTGGGGCACCCTGTTGTGAACCCCAGACACTTGTAGTAACGGGCACCTCTGTTGTGGAGCCCAGACACTTTGGTAACTGTGTGCACTTCTGTTGTGAAGCCCAGACCTTGGTAACTGTGCCCCTCTGTTGTGAAGCCAGACACTTGAGTATCTGTGCACCTCTGTTGGGGAACCCCAACATTTTAGTAACTGTGTCACCTCTGTTGTGAACCCCAGACACTTTGGTAACTGTGTGCACCTCTGTTAAAACCCAGACACTTGTAGTAACTGTGTACACCTCTGTTGTGAAGCCCAGACACTTGTAGTGACTGTGAAACTCTGTTGGGGAGCCCAGACACTTTTTGGGTTGTGCACCTCTGTAGGGACCCCAGACACTTTTTAGTAACTTTTAAACCTCTGTTGTAAGCCCAGACACTTGTAAACTGTGTGCACCTCTGTTGTGAAGCCCAGACACTTGTAGTAACGGGGCACCTCTGTTGTGAAGCCCAGACACTTGTAGTGACTGTGCAACTCTGTTGGGGAGCCCAGACACTTGTTGTAATTTCCTACCTCTGTTCACAGATCATTATTTAGATTTTGATATGTGACTTTTTGAAAAGGTTGCCCCGCTCACGGGGGGAAAAGAATTCCTCCTCGATTCCCCGGTACTCCCCCGGGTCAATTGAAAATAAGGGACCAAAAAAGTCCTTTAAGGGTAATTTGGGGATAAGTAAAGCAAATACGTATTTTTAAATTAATTAATAAAATTGATAACTAATATATTATTTTTAATATAGGGATTATTATATTTTTTTTAGAGGAATATAAGGGATAACTAAAAAAATTTTTTTTACATTTTAATGAAATTGGATAACTAAAGAATTTTTTTATGCTTAGAAATATAAGGGATAACTAAAAAAATTTTTTCCTTATAAATAAAGGGAAAACCCTAAATAATTTTTAAAAAGGAATAAAAGGGTTTAACAAAAAGGATTTTTTTTTTTATTAAAAGGGATAACTAAAGAATTTTTTAAAAAGAAATAAAAGGGATAACTAAAGGAATTTTTTACTTTTTAAAATGTGGGGGATAACTAAAGAATTATTTTATTCTTAGGAATAAAAAGGGATAACTAAAAGATTTTATTAATGTTAATATTAGAATTTGTGTTGATACTTTTCTTTTTTTTTTCGCTTAAGAAAAAGAGCCCCCTGGACGTGGAGCCCCCCTGAGCGTGGAGCCCCCTGTGGGGCGTGGGAGCGCCCTGTGAGCGGGGAGCTCCCTGGGGCGTGGAGCCCCCCCTGTGAAAAGGCACCTCCCTTCAAAAGTTCAACTTCATAAAAACACCAACTTAGAGATGGAGGAGTACGTCGACCTATCAGTGCTGGTAGATGGTGGTAGTTTATTGTGGTAGATGGTGGTAGATACGTAGTGGTTGGTTCAAATGTGGAGATGGTGGTTGATAGTGTGGAGATACTTTTGGAGATGGGGTTGATAGTGTGAAAATGGTGGTTGATCCCAGATGGTGCTTGATAGTGGGAGAGATGGGGTAGATACTGTGGTAGATGGTTTGATAGTGGGGAGAGAGGGTTTGGTTGATACTGTGGTAGATGGTGTTTGATAGGGGAAAAGATGGGGTAGATACTGTGGTAGAGGGAGGGGGAGGGGGAACGGGAGGCATAATGTGAAATTATTAATCCCAGATAGGTTAAGAGACACGTAATTTCCCCCCCAGTCTTGTAATAAATGTTCTTTTTTCCTCTATAATCTACCTTGTCAAAATTATAGTAGAAAGTAAAGTAAATTTTATTTTATTGCGGGATTACATAGGTATTGGTAGTTAAAACCAAAACGGGAGTGAAAAGGAGAGCCACTGACATGCCAAGGCATTGGGGGCAGCTTAATCTAGAAACCCCAAAGACTATTTTACATAAAAATTAGAGGGGAGGTGCGGGGTTCACGGAAATTTCCCCGGCCCGGGCCTTTTTAATGGGGAAAAACCCCGCCCTGGCTGGGAAGAGACCGAAGTTTTCCCATGGGGGGTCCCCCTAAAAGCGGTGGGACCTACTGGTCCCAGGCCTAGCCATATTCGCCCACAAGCACGTAGGTAGATAGTTGCTTTGGCCTCTGGTCTGCCACCTTCCCCCCCCCCAAAGGGGGCTGGGGGAAGGGGGGCTTCGAGCCGCAGATGGTAGCAAGTCCAGCCTTGGCACCTACCCGCCCCGAAAAGGGTGGGGGGTGATCGACCATAATATTAAAAAATTTATTGGGGTTTATTCCAGTTAAAATTTGTTTTCAAATTACAATATGATGATATTATACTGTTAAAATTATTATATGATGATATTAGATTGTAAAAAAGTGTTTAGATTCTCAATGGTAATAAGGAAATTTAGATTATCTTAAGGGAAAAAAACATTGAGCATTTTGACATTAACTTATATATGAGTATTTAGTTTTGGGGGAGGGGTAACATAATAGTAACATATTAATTTAAAAAAATTTAAATTATCTTATAGGAAAGTAATAATGGCATTTTTTTAAAATAGTTTTATAGTATGATTTTTTTAGTTTTTTTGGGGGAGTAGGTGGTTTTTTTGTTGAGTCTTAAAAATTTATTTTCAGACAAGGTTATTTTAAAATTTTCTGGAATAAATTCTGGTTCTGGGCCCCTTTTTGTCATAGAATTTTTTTCATAGGTTGATATAAACTCGGGGATATCAAAAAATGATCTTTCTTTGTTGTGGTCATGGGTCCTATTAAAATTTGGGGGGAGAATTTTGAGCGGAGGTTTATATTAGGTGTAAAATTTTATATATGTAGTAGGGGGACAAAAATAAGTATTTAATGTTCTTTAAAAGGTGAGGGTTTTAGACTTTTTTAATATTGGTGGGGTATGCTGTCTAGAGGGGGAAATTTTTTATCATTCTGACTGGGAGCCTTTTTTTTGGGGTTATGGTGGTCTAAGGTGATTTAATGTTTTGATCCCCATGCACAGACCATAGGTGAGATAAGGGTAGATAAGTGAATGATATAGTGCAAGATTGTGGCAAAAAGGGATTTTTTGATAATATGCCTACTGTCTTTGAGAATTTCTTGGAAATTTGTTGTATGTGTGTTTGGAATTTAAGGCACTGTCAAGGTGGATTCCAAGGAATTTTCCCCCTGTGAGGGCTTGTGATGGGGGAACCATTGAGCGTTTGTTAATGGAACTTTTTTGGTTTTCTTCCCAAAATGTAAAGGGGAGGTCTTGTCAGTATTGAGAGTAAGCTTTTTAGTCGTCATCCATATTGATATTTTCTGTAATTCCCCTTAACAGTGTTGGCCCGTATAATGGGGGGGTGAGAGAAGACATATGTTGTGTCATCTGAAATAAAATGGGTAGTTGTGATGCATTCGGAGGTCATTTATGTAAATGAGGAATAGGAGTGGCCCCAGGAAAATTTCCGGGGGACCCGACTGTAATTTGTTTTGGGGAAAGGGTTTTGCTCTATTTGTGTACAAGTATTGGCTTCGTTGCTAAGGTATGACTTTAGGTAGTTGAGGGGGGCTTTTATACCAAAATTGTCAATTTTGAGCAGTAAATCATGGTCGACTGTACCCAAAAGTTTTCTTTTTTTTGGTCTTTTTCCCAAAGACAAATCTTAACAAATCTTTGAGGACAGTTGGGCGATAATTTTTTGGGTTCCATACTGGTTCAGCATACTCCAATATGGGTCTACGTACGTTTTTAGAGATTTCAAACGATTCCTTACTCAGGTGTTGAAATGCTATTCTCAGGTTTGCTAGGTGCCCAAAATGCTGCAGCAGTTTTTGGGATGTGCGCCTCAGATGTTCGGTATTATACTTGTCCCAAGATCTTTTTTTCCATAGGTGGTTTTGCAGTCTTTGACTTTCTAGGCTGTTTTCCCATCTGCGGTTTTTTTTGCCCTTTTCCCCAAACTTCATGATTTTGGGAATTGGGGGTTAAACCCCAAGACCCAAAAATTGGACCGGGTTTTGCAGCAAGTCCAGGTCCCTTGGCAAACCGATCCTCATCGATTTTATTATCCTCATTAACTTCACATCATCTGCAAACGGGGACACTTCGAGTTTATTCCTTCCGTCATGTCATTCACATGTACCAAAAACAAGCACTGGTCCTAGGACTGACCCCTGGGGAAACCCCCGCCGTCACAGGTGCCCACCTGGGCACCTTTATCACGTACCATGACTGTTTTTGCCTCCCCCGTCAGGTATTTCTTATCCATTGCAGTGCCTTTCCTGTTATACGTGCTTGATCCCTAGCTTTTGCACTAACCTTTTTGGGGAGGAGCTGTGTCGAAGGCCTTCTTGCAGTCCAAGAAAATGCAGTTTCCCACCACTTTCTTGTGTCTTACTTCCATTACCTTGTTAAAACTCCCGTAGGTTTGTGAAAATTATTTCCTTCCTGGAACCGTGCTGGTTTTTCATTTATCTTTCCCCTTTTTGGGCCCCCCACTCTTTTTATAATCTTCTCCATGACTTTGCATACTATACATGTCGGTGACACTGGTCCCGTAGTTTAATGCCCCCGGGCTGTCTCGTTTCTTAAAAAAATTTGGGGCTACATTTGCCATCTTCCATACCTCAGGTAGCTGCCCAGTTTCAATGGATGGTTTTTAAAATTTTTTTTAGAGAGATGTTGTCCGGTCCCACCGCCTTTGGGGATATCATTTAGCAGCTTCTTCACCTCCTCGGTTGTGTGTATTTCATCCAGCACTTGTTGGTATATTCCTTGTTGGTGTACTCCACTATTCTGACTTCCTAGAGTCCTTTCTGTCTCCAATGTAAATTTCCCTTAAAATGTCATGTTGAGCCCCTCACATCTTGGCGTTTCGGGGGCCTCTTTTCCCTTTCCCCTCAGCCTGATTACCTGGCCCTTTTGACTGTTGTCTTCCTCCTGATGTGGCTATACAACAGTTGGGGGCCCAAAACTTTACTTTCATTGTTATTTTGTTTTCGTACTGCTCTGGGCCTCCCCCCTTTATTTGGCATCCCGGCTTCTGGCTCTTCGACAAATCTCCATATTTTCATGGGTTTTTGCCTTCTTACTTTTTCCATTCTTTTAGCACATTTATTTTTTCCCTTCCCACACCTTTGGGAAAACCCAAATCTTTCCCCGGCCTTCCCATTATTTTTTGTTGCCCTTGGGAACAAACCTTTCCTATGCCTTCTTGCATTTTTTTTCTAACATGGTCCATCATTTTTTAGTGATTTTCCCCACCAATTTTTTTCCACTGAACCTCCTGCAGGAAGTCATCATGCCTTTTATCCCCTCTTTTGTAATTTGGTTTTTCCCATCCCCAATCCTGTTACCCCAAACCCCCCCTTGTAACCTTTTTACTATCTACTGGTCGCTAAACTCCGCCCCGGTGAGGGGTTTGGGCCCCATTCCCCCTCGCGGGTAGAAACATTTGGGGATGTTTCTTCACACTGGGTTTTCTATGTCACCCACTTAAAATGGGTATCTGGGGTTAGTGGACTGGTGTTTGGGGCGCATCCTGGAACAATGACCAAATTTTAAAACCAGCATAACAAATGGCTTTCTATATAATAGTATGCCATTGATGTCAGCTATGGTCTGTATACCTTAAAATGTACTTGTAGTAAAAAAGATATTATTTTTTATTGTATTATGTATTCAAAGCTCAGAACCACGTGATCAAAAGCTCTGAGGGGACTTTCATTGATGTTCTCGATGTCCAGGTTTTTTCAGGGGGAACACGGGTCCAGTCTTGCTTTTATCCTCCCCCCCTCTCTCTGGTAGTGTCTTTAACATGTTGATGCATGGGGTTTTTCCAGTACCACTTTCATGCGTGTTTGTGTACTCCCCCAGTTGGGGTTTGGGGCGGGGGGTCGATTCACAGCTCCTGGCCCAGCCTCTTCACTGGTCACTACTAGGTCACTGTGTATGTGTGTTTTAAAAGAAATTTTTTTATAATCGTAAGGTGTTAATATTAACATTTTTAAGAAATGTAATTTTAAATTTTTTAAAAAAGTATCAACCATTATTTTTACCGACCCCCCGAAAAATGGCCGAAAAACTCCCCCCGTTAATAATAATAATTTTAATAACAATAATCTGTTTTTTCTAAAAGTGCATGTACAATGTACATAGACCATAGTTGACATCAGTAATTTATTATATATAAAGTCCCTAGTTATCCCAGAGCTTTTCCCCGAAAATTAAGTTTTCCCCAGGATGCCACCCACACCGGTCAACTAACACCCAGGTACCTGTTTTTCTGCTTGGTTTAACAGTGACAGAGGTGTCTTAAGGAAGACGCCCCAATGTTTCCCCCCGTACCGGGAATTGAACCCCGGACCCCCAGTGTGTGAGTTGGGGTTTTGTTAGTTTTAAGGCTGACTGGGAAAAAACCCCATAACCAGGGGAAGTTTAAGTCTTTTAAATGTGTCAGTTACTATCAATATTTCAACTCTATAACCCTTATACTTTATGGAAATTTGGGTTATTGTCATTGTTTTTTTTAAAAACCCATTCCAGTTACTGGACTACATTGAAATTCATAGTAGGTACGGGGAGGGCCCCACTTATACAGCAGGTTGGGTTTGGGGGCTGCGGGCTGTAAAGTGAAACATACTTTTTTTTTCTTTCTTTTTTTTTTTTTCCCTGCCAAATGCATATAAGGATCTTGACAACATGTTTACACTAGCATATTTTAAATGAAATAGGCAAAGGCCAAAAAAATGCATATACAGTACACACATTATTTCCCTTTAAAATATTTTCGTCCTTAGCTTATAGTGGGGTGATAAATGTATTTTTTTACGACGTCTGAATAAATGAAGAATGGCTATAATTGAAAACCTGTTTTAGCAAAACACCAAAGTGAAGCCCCGGAAAACCGAGGCACTGTCAACGAAGCAGGGAAGCGGGGCCCCCTTTTGGTTTGGTTAGTTGATTGTTGTGGGTGGAAATCCTGGGGGTAGCAAAACCTCAGAGTTGAGCAAGGATAACATAGTTTTTAAATAATATTTAATATCAGTTACAGCCACATTGCCCATAAAAGTCCCCACAAAAGCTTTCCCCCTTACCCCACAGTACCCACCATCAACGGGGAAACTTTCGCCGTCTCAGGAAATACCAGACGTGGGGGCGCCATCAGACACCAGAAGGTACATAGCGTAAAGGGGACAAAATTTCCCGTCGCAAAGCCCTTCAGACAACCACTTTCTGCGTTTTCTGGGGCGATTTCCCTTTGGTAAGTCTCTGGAGCTCTTCACCCAAGACACTGGAGCTACACCTAATTTTCCTATGTCAAAAAATTATTTCCTAGCCTTTTTTAGTTCCCTGGGAACCCAGCAGTGTTACTACACTATTCTTTTATGATAGTTACATTGTGGGAACACCAGCAGTGTTGCTACACTATTCTATATGATAGTTACATTGTGGGAACAAACATGTTACTACACTATTCTGTATGATAGTTACATTGTGGGAACACCAGCGGGGTGTTGCTACACTATTGAGTGTCCTTGGTTCAATACTCCAAACCGGGGGTTTACACAAATTAATAATAATAAAAAATAATAATAATAATAATGTTTATTTCCCCCAAAACGTAAAAGGGGGATACAGACCATAGCTGACATAATGCCCAAATACTATTAAAAACCCCTTGTTATAGAGTTTTTCCCCCAGGATGGGACCCACACCAGTCGACTAACAACCAGGTACCTATTTTACTGATGGGTGAACATGGGCCAAATGTCTTGGGAAACACAGCCACCCGTACCGGGGTCGAACTATAGACCTCAGTGTGTGAGCTAATCGAGCTTTGTGACACCCATTGGGCGTCACACCTTTTTTTCCTGTTCACCTAGCAGTAAGTAGGTACCAGGGGTTAGTGAACTGGGTGTGTCGATCCTGGGACAAAAATGACCCATTTTGTTGGGAAAAGCAGAGCATTTCCCCAAAAAACTCCGCAGACGATGTAACATCCCCCCCCAATGAAAAAACAGGGTGCCCCTAGCACGTTGGGGAGACAACACCATGTATGTCATTGATGTCCGCTATGGTCTGTATACCTGACATGTACTTGTGGAAATAAAAAAATTTTTATATATTAGGACGCACTGGGCCTTTTTGTGGCTAACCCTCTGGGGGTTAAAAAACTTCAAGGGATAACATTGGGGTTTTGGCTATGAGTCAACTAGGCCTAGGGCCCAATGCCCCCAAATATAACAACCACACACAAGCCAATACATTTTATTGACCAAATGTAAAACGGTGTATCTCTGTGTGTATATATGCTGAGTTGACATAAGTTTATTCCCTGGGCAAAATATACTAGATATCCCATACTAACCAAGAACAATAATTATATATACAGACCTTAAAGAAAGAGCTTAAGAAAATGAAAATCAATTAACTGTTAATTGCATAACAATCATACCTCCTATAATAACATACTTATTACAATGATCTTAAACTTCGAACACTGAAACGTACTGCTCGCAGACTAGGCCTAGCCTATAGAAAACATCGTACCCTGGAATGCTGAAGCTCTTTCAAACTGCCCTTGCTCACACCCCACTTAGCCGAGCATGGAAGGACATAAATAGAATTAAGGTAACAGAACTGGTCAGATTGCGCACCCTCATCCCTTACATAGGGCGAATGAGCTAGTCAGTGCTTGGGCTGTTACATCAAGCTATGAAAATCTTCCCAGTACCACACACGCGAAATTAAATGACAAATATGATGCTAGGGAGAGACTTGTTTGTTTTATGCTCAGCAAGGAAGATGACTGTAACATTCCTTTCACTGACTCACTCAGGGGGATTACCAACAAACCCCTGGCTGTCTTCAAGCAGGCACTGGACAGGCACCTAAAGTCGGTACCTGACCAGCCAGGCTGTGGTTCGTACGTTGGACTGCGTGCGGCCAGCAGTAACAGCCTGGTTGATTAGGCTCTGGTCCAACAGGAGGCCTGGTCACAGACCGGGCCGCAGGGGCGTTGACCCCGGAATTCTCTCCAGGTAGACTCCAGGTAGACTTTGAACTTGATGCAGCACTAACTAAGGGCAACTCCACGTCGCCTGGTGAGGATGGTATTACCTACAATATACTAAGATTGCTGTGTCGAGTACAAGGCAATCCTTTACTCGAATTTTACAACATGAGCTATGTAACTGGGAGCTCCTAAATCTTGGACCAACAGCCTCATCATTCCCATTCCTAAGCCCAATCAACAAAATTCATTTCGCCCAATATCTCTTACTAGCTGCTAATGTAAAACATTTGAGAGGATGATTCTTAATCGTCTCATGTACAGAATCAAAAAAATTTTGTCCCCCCGGTTGCATGGTTTCATGCATGGAAGGAGTGTGCACCATTGCATAGCCACCTTTCTCACTCTGCACACTGACAGCTCATACACTACCTTCCTTGACCTTAAATCTGTTTTTGATGTTGCCAACCGACATGTAATCATTAGTGAACTTGCCAGAATGGATGTTGTAGGATGGCTTCTCCGCTGGACTAAAGGCTACCTGTCCAACAGAAAGTCTTCTGTGTTGTTCCAGGGGCATAGAAGTATAACTAAAGACTTGGAATTAGGAACCCCACAGGGAGGTGTGCTCAGTCCCACTCTATTCAATATTCTAATTAATGCCTTACTTGATGCTATGCCTAGCCAGCCCCATCATTATATGAGCAGTTTCGCTGATGATATAATGATTCACACCACCGGATTCTCCAACACCCAAAACATCCTTAACCATGTACTAACCTCGTGTCAGGACCTGGGGTTGATAATCTTACTGATAAAACAAAGATACTCAATAGGCGTCCTCCTCGACAGAGAGGCACAGTTCGCCAGATCCAGTTGCATGATGGGTCTCTTCTAGAATATGTAAACAGATACAGGTATCTAGGCTTTGAGGTCCCACTACTTGGACCTGTTGTAACGAGACTTTGTCGTCAATACAAAGAAAGGCTGAGAGCATTTAAAGTTGTGGCAGGGTTTCATCCCAGGTATGGTGCTAATGTTAAAATTGTGAAAATGATGTATCTTTCTTATATTAGATCATTGGTTGATTATGCTGCGCCACTACTTGCTCTTGTGTCTGACTGGAAGCTTGGAGGGCTGGAAAACTGCAGAACGAAGCAATGAGGATCATTTTAGGATGCCCTCGTACTGCCAAATTTTTAAATATGCAGAAAGAACTTGATATTCCAAGCAAGAGATCGTGTTACTGAAAGAAATATCCTAATTGGGGTTAATATGCTCAGGCAAGCCCATTCAAACCCCTGCACAGAAGCCCTCCAAACTTTCCTCAGCACTGGTGAACATCCCTCCAGATGGATCGAAAAACTGGAACCGGCCTCCGCATGAATCAGATACATGATCTGTGGCAAGTAAGGCAACAGCGGCACTTCTCCGCTCCATGGAATATTACCCCATTCCAAACTACCATCCCTCCATTTCCCCAAACTACTTCTTAAATCACAACCAAAGCTTCTGCCTTGAAGCCAAACATGATGCCTTAAGCTGTATTGATAATTTAGCCAAACAGCACACTCTCTCACAAATTATTTACGTTGATGGTTCTGTTCACCAATCCACTGGTGCAGCTGTTAGTGCTGCCGTTGACATACAGAGGGATGGCTCTCTTAAAGAAATTGGAGCACGCATCAATAACTGGGCCTCTACCCTTCAGACAGAACTGTTTGCCATACTCCTTGCACTCAAATGCGTCCATGTATCTAAGGTTGACTCTCTAATTGTAACTGATTCTCTGTCATCCATAAATGCTCTCAACTCATCAAGTATAACTTGTAGCATGCTTGTGTCAGAAGCCAGACACAGGTATGGTAGGATTGTGGATAGTAGAGTCAGAGTGCACATGCTGTGGATTCCATCTCACATTGCTCTTCAGATGCATGATAGAACTGATAAATTGGCTAAGTTTTATGCTTTCAAAAAGGGGGTAGATTACAATCTTGGCTTGTCAGTTAGCAGTTTGAGAACAATAATACGAAAAGAACTTCAACTGAATTTTATTGACTTAAGACTCAGGGAGATTGACACCAGTCAGTCCATCTATCATAATTCTATTATGCAGGAGGAGCCACATGTCTATGGTGCATCCAACAAAATAAGCAGACTCTTGGATGTCACTACTGCCTGCCTCCGGCTGGGTTACAAGTATCTTTGGCAGGTTAAATCACCACCACCAGATGTAGACCAAACAAAATGTAAACTTGCCAGTTGGATTATTGTCACACCCTGGTCATTATGTACTGGAGTGCATAAAATTAATGAATTCAGAGACAACTCACTCAGAAATATTCAAGATATGTCAAAGTATTTTATCCACAGTGGTATATTACAGACCATTCTGGAAAAATACCCTGACTTTGCTCCCTGTAAATAAAGCATTGCCACGTACTCACCTATTTGTGGTTGCAGGGGTCGATTCATAGCTCCTGGCCCCGCCTCTTCACTGATTGCTACTAGGTCCTCTCTCCTGCTCCATGAGCTTTATCAAACCTCGTCTTAAACTATGTATGATTCCTGCCTCCACTATGTCGCTTTCTAGGCTATTCCAGTTCCTGACAACTCTATGACTGAAGAAATACTTCCTAACATCCCTTTGACTCATGGAGTCTTCAACTTCCAATTGTGACCCCTTGTTTCTGTGTCCCTCTCTGGAACATCTTGTCTCTGTCCACCTTATCTATTCCTCGCAGTATTTTATATGTCGTTATCATGTCTCCCTAACCATCCTGTCCTCTAGTGTCGTCAGGCCGATTTCCTTAACCTTTCTTCGTAGGACAATCCCCTTAGCTCTGGGACTAGTCTTGTTGCAAACCTTTGCCCTTTCTCTAATTTCTTGACGTGCTTGACCAGTGTGGGTTGCAACTGGTGCTGCATACTCCAGTATGGGCCTGACGTATATGGTGTACAGAGTCTTGAATGATTCCTTAGTGAGGTATTGGAACGCTATTCTTATTTTTGCGAGCCGCCCGTATGCTGCAGCAGTTATCTGATTGATGTGCCTCAGGAGATGTGCTCGGTATTATACTCACCCCAAGATCTTTTTCCTTGAGTGAGGTTTGCAGTCTTTGGCCACCTAGACTATACTCTATCTGCGGTCTTCTTTGCCCTTCCCCGATCTTCATGACTACATTTGGCAGGGTTAAATTCAAGGAGCCTAGTTACTGGACCAGGCTTGTAGCCTGTCCAGGTCTCTTTTGTAGTCCTGCCTGATCCTCGATTGATTTAATTCTTCTCATTAACTTCACATCATCTGCAAACAGGGACACTTATGAGTCTATCCCTTCCGTTATGTCATTCACATATATCAAAACAGTACAGGTCCTAGGACTGACCCTTGTGGAACCCCACTCGTCACAGGTGCCCACTCTGACACCTCGTCACGTACCATGACTCGTTGTTGCCTCCTGTCAGATATTCTGTGATTCATTGCAGTGCCTTTCCTGTTACGTGTGCCTGATCCTCTAGCTTTTGCATTAACCTCTTGTGAGGAACTGTGTGTGTGTGTGTGTATTGATTACCATTTTGTCCTATGCACATGTCGATTGAAAACTGGGCCTGTTGTAGTGTGCGTGTGTGTGTATGTATATGTGTGTGTGTATGTGTAATTTGTTCATGATTGTAACTATATATGATGTGATTATGATTCATTACCTTTGTAACTTGTCATTATTGTAACCAGCTCTACCTGGAGCTCATTACCTTTGTAACTTGTCATGATTGTGACCAGCTCTAGTTCATTACCTTTGTAACTTGTCATGATTGTAACCAGATCTACCTGGAGCCAATTACTTGTAATTCATTATTGTGACCAGATCTAGTTCATTACGTGTAACTTGTTCAGCTATCAAAAACTTTGTTGAAGAAGGCTGCACCAAGACTTTGTTGAAGAAGGCTGCACCAAGACTTTGTTGAAGAAGGCTGCACCAAGATTTTGTTAAAGGGGGGGCTGCACCAAGACTTTGTTGAAGGGCTGCACCAAAACTTTGTTGAAGAAGGCTGAAAAGACTTTGTTGAAGAAGGCTAAAGACTTTTTGAAAAAGGCCCAAAGACTTTGTTGAAAAAGGGCCCACCAAGACTTTGTTGAAGAGGGCTGCACCAAGACTTTTTTGGGAAGAGGGCTGCCCCAAGATTTTGGGAAAAGAAGGCTGAAAACCAAGATTTTGTTGAAGAAGGCGGGAACCAAGATTTTGTTGAAGAAGGCTGCCCCAAAAGGACTTTGTTGAAGAAGGCTGCACCAAGACTTTGTTGAAGGAGGCTGCCCAAGATTTTGGGGGGGCTGCACCAAGACTTTGTTGAAGAAGGCTGCCCCAAAGACTTTGTTGAAAAAGGGCTGCCCCAAAACTTTGTTAAAGGGGGCTGCACCAAGTTTGTTGAAGAAGGCTGCCCCAAAGACTTTGTTAAAGGGGAGGCTGCACCAAGACTTTGTTGAAGAAGGCTGCACCCAAGACTTTGTTGAAGAGGGCTGCACCAAGACTTTGTTGAAGAGGGCTGCACCAAAACTTTGTTGAAAAAGGCTGCCCCAAAGACTTTGTTGAAAAAACCACCAAGACTTTTTTTAAAGAAGGCTGCCCCAAAAACTTTGTTGAAGAAGGCTGCACCAAGACTTTGTTGAAGAAGGCTGCACCAAGACTTTGTTGAAAAAGGGCTACCAAGACTTTGTTGAAGGGGCTGCACCAAGATTTTGTTGAAAAAACCCAAAGGCTTTGTTGAAGAAGGCTGCACCAAGACTTTGTTGAAGAAAGGCCCCCAAAGACTTTGTTGAAAAGGCTGCACCAAGACTTTGTGAAGAGGGCTGCCCCAAGATTTTTTCTAATAAAGTGTGTATGCCATTTTTGTTATCTTTGTGGATCTTATGCATGTGTATCCATACCTAAAGGTGAAGAGGATTCTCCCTCAGATGTATTCACCTATTTTTTGTTAACTGTTAAAGCCAAGAAAAAATCGTTTCCCAATCTTTTAATGGGGAAAGCCCCCGACATGGCTGTAAAAGTACCCGCACATGATTGGGGGTATCCTGCACATGGTTGTAAAAGTGTCCTGCAGTAGCTAAAAAAATATATTCAAAGCTGTATCTTCACTTCTTAAATTTTTTTTTCTCCATCTTAAAAAACTTGAACCAACAAATGCAGTCAAGGCGTCATCAGGTTCATACATTACAAAAATTCTGTGTCGCAGACTTTCACAATCTTCCTTGAGTGTCACCTCCATTAGCATTCCCGCCAAAGACAACAGAAACCCAAATTTTTTACATTTAAGAATAAAATTATTAAAAGTAATTCGGTGGGGGTTTTTGCTCCAAAATGTCTTTATTATCCTCAGTGTTAACATCCCAATGTTGAACTTCTTCAAAAGGATCACAGCTTCTAACAAACACTTCACACAGGATCACAGCTACTAAAAAACCCTTCCCCGGGATCACAGCTACTAACAAACACTTAAAGGATCACAGCTATAAAAAACACTTAAACCGGGATCACAACTACTAACAAACATTCACACGGGATCACAGCTTCTAAAAAAAACTTCA
The DNA here is from genome assembly GCA_009830355.1 of Cherax destructor. Lineage (NCBI taxonomy): Eukaryota > Metazoa > Arthropoda > Malacostraca > Decapoda > Parastacidae > Cherax > Cherax destructor. The sequence continues at coordinate 40,411 of WNWK01012191.1, read as the reverse complement.
CACAGGATCAAAAAAACAAACACTTCACACAGGATCACAGCCACTAACAAACACCTCACACGGGATCACAGCTACTAAAAAACATTTCCCACACGGGATCACAGCTACTAACAAACACCTCACACAGGATCACAGCCACTAACAAACATTTCCCCGGGATCACAGCTACTAAAAACCACAGGGGATCACAGCTACTAACAAACACCTCACACAGGATCACAGCTCTAACAAACACCCCCCACACAGGACCCACAGCCACTAACAAACACTTCACAGGGATCACACCCCTTTAACAAACACTTCACACAGGATCACAGCTACTAACAAACACTTCAAAAGGATCACAGCTACTAACAAACACTTCACACAGGATCACAGCTAAAAAAACACTTCAAAAGGATCACAGCCACTAAAAAACACTTCACACAGGATCACAGCTACTAACAAACACCTCACACAGGATCACAGCCACTAACAAACACTTCACAGGGGATCACAGCTACTAACAAACACCTCACACAGGATCACAGCTACTAAAAAACCCTACACAGGATCACAGCCACAAAAAACACTTCACACGGGATACAGCCACTAACAAACACTTCCCCACAGGATAAGCTATAACAAACACCTCACACAGGATCACAGCTACTAACAAACACTTCACACAGGATCACAGCTCAACAAACACTTCACACGGGATCACAACTACTAACAAACACTTCCCCAAGGATCACAGCCACTAACAAACACTTCACACAGGACCCAAGCTACTAACAAACACTTCACACAGGATCACACCCACTAACAAACACCCCCCACATAGGATCACAGCTACTAACAAACACTTCACACGGGACCCAAAACCCACTAAAAACACTTCACACAGGATCACAGCTACTAAAAAACACTTCACACGGGATCCACTAACAAACACTTCACACAGGATCACAGCTACTAAAAAACACTTCACACGGGATCACAACTACTAACAAACACTTCAAAAGGATCACACCCACTAAAAAACACTTCACACAGGATCACAACTACTAACAAACACCTCACAGGGGATCACAGCTCTAACAAACATTACAGGGGATCACAACACTAACAAACACTTCACACGGATCACAGCTACTAACAAACACTTCACAGGGATCCCAACTACTAACAAACACTTCAAAAGGATAAAGCCACTAACAAACACTTCACACGGGTTCAACTACTAACAAACACTTCACACGGGATCACAACTACTAACAAACACTTCACACAGGATCACAGCTACTAACAAACACTTCACACGGGATCCATACTAACAAACACTTCACACAGGATCACAGCTACAAAAACCACTTCACACAGGATCACAGCCACTAACAAACACTTCAAAAGGATCACAGCTACTAACAAACACTTCACACAGGATCACAGCCACTAACAAACACCCCCACATAGGATCACAGCTACAAAAAAAACACTTCACACAGGATCACAGCTACTAACAAACATTTCACCCAGGATAAACCCCCTACTAACAAACACTTCACACAGGACCCGGCTAAACAAACACCTCACAGGATAAAGCTACTAACAAACACTTCACACAGGATCACAGCTACTAACAAACACTTCACACAGGATCACAGCTACTAACAAACACTTCACACAGGATCACAGCTACTAACAAACACTTCACACAGGATCACAGCTACTAACAAACACCTCACACGGGATCACAGCTACTAACAAACACTTCACACAGGATCACAGCCACTAACAAACACTTCACACAGGATCACAGCTACTAACAAACACTTCACACAGGATCACAGCCACTAACAAACACTTCACACAGGATCACAGCTATAACAAACACTTCAAAAGGATCACAGCTACTAACAAACACTTCACACAGGACCCACAGCCACAAACAAACACTTCAAAAGGATCCCGCTACTAACAAACACCACAGGGATCACAGCCACTAACAAACACTTCACACGGGATCACAGCCACTAACAAACACTTCACACAGGATCACAGCTACTAACAAACACTTCACACAGGATCACAGCTACTAACAAACACTTCACACGGGATCACAGCCACTAACAAACACTTCACACAGGATCACAGCTACTAACAAACACTTCAAAAGGATCACAGCTACTAACAAACACTTCACAGGGGATCACAGCTACTAACAAACACTTCACACAGGATCACAGCTACTAACAAACACTTCACAGGGGATCACAGCTACTAACAAACATTTTTCACACGGGATCACAGCTACTAACAAACACTTCACACAGGATCACAGCTACTAACAAACACCTCACACAGGATCACAGCTACTAAAAAACCCACTTCACACAGGATCACAGCTAAAAAAACACTTCACACGGGATCACAGCTACTAACAAACACTTCACAAAAGGATCACAGCCACTAACAAACACTTCACACAGGATCACAGCCACTAACAAACACTTCACACGGGATCACAGCTACTAACAAACACTTCAAAAGGATCAAAACTACAAAAAACACTTCACACAGGATCACAGTTTACTAACAAACACTTCAAAAGGATCACAGCTCCCAACAAACACCCAAAATTTTCCAGCTTTTAAAAACCAACTTCCCGGGTTAAAGTTAACAAAAATTAAGGGATATGGCCCCCAAAAAACATTGGACCCCCTTGAAAACCTTAAAAGGTCCCCACACTAACAAACATTTAAAGGGGTTTTTCCACTTAAAAAACATTCCCAGGAAATCCACGCCCCAAAAAAATTAACAGGGAATCCACGCACCAAAAACAGGGAATCCAAAACCCCTATAACAAAATTCCACGGACCAGATAACAAACCACCCCCAAAAGGATAACAGTTAAACCACCCACTATTCCATTTGGAAAATCCAACCCCGGGTTTAAAGGGGTGAGGCAAAGAAAAATGGAATGAGAAGGAAACCAGTGGAATCCCCAAACTTTTTAGCAACAGGGGAACCCACGCCCCAGGAAAAAGGGGTTTCCACCCCCAAAAATCCCCCGGGGAATGCCACCCGGAAGTAAAAATGGAATGCCACCCCCAGATAACAGTGGAATGCCACCACCGGTAACAGTGGAATGCCCCACCAGAGTAACAGGGGGAATGCCACGCACCAGGTAACAGTGGAATGCCCCCACCAGGTAACAGTGGAATGCCACCCCCACCAGGTAACAGTGGAATCCCCGCACCAGAGTAACAGTGGAATGCCAGGGAAAGAGTAACAGTGGAATGCCACACCAGAGTAACATTAAATGCCACGCACCAAATAACAGGGGGAATGCCACGCCCCAGAGTAACAGTGGAATGCCAAAAAACCAAAATTAACAATGGAATGCCACACCCCGAGTAACGGGGGAATCCACCTAAGTAACAGTGGAATGCCCCACACCAGAGTAACAGTGGAATCCCCGCACCAGGTAACAGTGGAATGCCACACACCAGAGTAACAGTGGAATGCCCCCACCAGAGTAACAGTGGAATGCCACGCACCAGAGTAACGGGGAATCCACCCAGAGTAACAGGGGAAAATGCCACACCCAGAGTAACAGGGAATGCCACGCCCCAAAGGGGTAACAGTGGAATGCCACGCACCAGAAAACAGTGGAATGCCAAAACCAGAGTAACAAGGGAAAATCCACACACCAGGTAACAGTGGAATGCCACGCACCAGGTAACAGTGGAATGCCCCACACCAGGTAACATTGGAATGCCACGCACCAGAGTAACAGTGGAATGCCACACACCAGGTAACAGTGGAATGCCACCCAGGTAACAGTGGAATGCCACGCACCAGAGTAACAGGGAATGCCACGACCAGGTAACAGGGGAAAAATGCCACACACCAGATAACAGGGAATGCCACGAAAGGAAAACAGTGGAATGCCACGCACCAAAAGTAACAGTGGAATGCCAAAACCAGGTAACAATGGAATGCCACACACCGGGGGCCAGGGGAATGCCACGCACCAGGGGAACAGTGGAATGCCCCACCCAGGTAACAGTGGAATCCCCGCACCAGAGTAACAGGGGAAATCCCACACACCAGGTAACAGTGGAATCCCACGCACCAGGTAACAGTGGAATGCCACGCACCAAAATAACAGTGGAATGCCACACCCAGAGTAACAGTGGAATCCCCGCACCAGAGTAACAGTGGAATGCCACGCACCAGGTAACGGTAAATTTGCCCGCACCAGAGTAACAGTGGAATGCCACACCCCAGAGTAACAGTGGAATGCCACAAAATTTTTGGGGGAATGCCACCCCCAAAAGTAACAGTGGAATGCCACCACCAGAGTAACAGTGGAATGCCACAAACCAGAGTAACAATGGAATCCACGCACCAGAGTAACAGGGAATGCCACGCACCAGGTAACAGTGGAATGCCACGCACCAGAGTAACAGGGAATGCCACGCACCAGAGTAACAGTGGAATGCCACAAACAAGGTAACAAGGGGAATGCCACGCACCGGGAGTAACGGGGGAAATTTTAAAGAGTAACAGTGGAATGCCCCCAAAGGTAAAAATGGAATACACCCAGAGTAACAGTGGAATGCCACGCACCAGAGTAACAGTGGAATGCCACGCACAAGGTAACAGTGGAATGCCACAAACCAGAGTAACAATGGAATGCCACGCACCAGAGTAACGGGTGGTGCCACGCACCAAAAGTAACGTGGAATGCCACGCACCGAGTAACAGTGGAATGCCACCCCAGGTAACAGGGGGAATGCCACAAACCAGAGTAACAATGGAATGCCCCCACTAAAAGTAACAGTGGAATGCCACGCACCAGAGTAACGGGGGGAATCCACGCCCCAAAAACAGTGGAATGCCAAAAACCAGGTAACAATGGAATGCCACGCCCCAGGTAACAGTGGAATGCCATGCCCAAAAACAGGGGAAAATGCCAAAAAACCAGAGTAACAATGGAATCCCACGCACCAGAGAACAGTGGAATGCCACACACCAAATAAAAATTTACCTGGAGAGAATTCCGGGGTCCGCCCCGCGGCCGGTCTGTGACCAAGCCTCATGTTGGACCAGAGCCTGACCAACCAGGCTGTTACTGCTGGCCCCCCAAGTCCAACGTACTAGCTACAGCCTGGCTGGTCAGGTCCCGGGGACTTTATTGCCTGCCCAGTGCCTCAAAAGACAGCCGGGGGGTTTATTGGTAACCCCCTGATGTATGCGGGAAAAGGATTGAACAAATTTGGGGCCCCTAACACTTATTGTGTTGCCCCTCAATGTCCCAGTGGCCCTCTGCTTTTCAGGGGGGGATGTTACATCGCCGGGAAATTTTTTTTGCTTTCGTGGGGAGTGATTTTCGTGGAAGTTTTGTGGAGAAAATTCCCCAAAGGGGGGGTATGCCCCCTTTCTACCCTTGGTAAGGGCCCTTACCCTTTCCCCCCTTTAGGAAAGGGCCAGAGGAGGCGCGTCTGGTTTGCATAAACAATTTAATTCAGACCAGATTTTATGTAAACAGTGTGTCAAGAAATTGTGCTGACCACAGCACCACGAGGCACCTTTTGGCGCCACATGGTTGCCGAGGCTGCAAAAGAGCAGCAGGGCTGGTCATTTCCGTTACTTATGATCTGAAAAGACACGGGGACTGGCCCTCAAAGTTTAAAGCTGAGCAAGTTGAAAAGGTGGTGAGCCCCGGATGGTCAAAATGTGACAGGTTGCGGGGGTTTTTTGGGTTTTAAGAGGTATATATATAGTTACATATATAAAAAGTTTAAAAAGGTAATAAACTCATGGGTTACTATGTACCACAATCAGCCCTACCCCCTTTTTCACCCCATCTATCCCTACCTCTCATATGCCATTTGTGCTTGTGGATCAACAACAATTACCCCCCCCTAAAGCCAATAAAAACCCCAACAAAAAGTCGCAGTAAGAATTATCCCCGCAATCCAAAGCTAGACAACCCCCCCTTCCCCCACTCTTCAAAGACCTAAACTTACTCACTTTCGAACATCCACACTTACTACTTTGCAATCTACATTTATAAAACCATAAATTCCAATTTTAAAAACCTGAGCAAAAACACTTTTTTGACAGTTGTGACAGGACCCATAGACATAATACCAGACTCAAACATCTCTTTGACATTCCCCTGTCCACTAAATTTATACAAAAATTCAATGTACATAAAAGGGCCTAAAATCGGGAACTCCCTGCCTGAAAACTCTGGAACTGCAGACACAACCTCCATCTTAAAAAGCACCATTAAAAAACATTTTATCTAACTTGCACCCAACCTTTAGCTAACCACATGAAAACTACTTTATTTTTGCACATATCCACAAAAAAATCCCTTATTGATATCTGTGATTCCCCTTAATTTGCACATGACTGTAAAAAATTTAATAATTTTTGCTTCATAATTTTAAGGTAGTCAAAATTTGCCTAAGACACTCCAATGTGAAACTTTTCATGCCAACACGTCACCATTTCCATTAATATATAAACCAATTGTTAAATTCTTAAATTTTTTAACCACCCAATTTTGTAAACCAGTTAATAACTACAATTCCTAACCTTAATACCAGTATAATTATTGTGTCACTATAAGTATGTCTAGTATAAGATGCCTGAAATGCCTAGGGGATACCTAGGCATATTATTGGGCCCTTTTTGTAATAATTGCAATAATTATTTCATAAAATTTATAAACAACAAAAATTTTAAACCCACTTTGTAATATTATCAGAAATAAAGGATTGATTGATTGATTGATAATGTCAAGGATCTCACCTTCAAAGACCACAACAATGTATTCTGCTCTGCTAGAAAAAAGATAGGATGGATAATGAGAACCTTCAAAATTAGGGGTGCCAAGCCTTATATTCTTTTCAAATCGTTTGTTTCTCTAGGCTGGAATACTGCTGTAACTAACTGCCCCCTTCAAGGCTGGAGAAACTTGTGAGTTCATTACTTTTGTAGCTTGTTTACCTGGAGTTTACCTGGGGAGAATTCCAGGGGCCCAAACCCCCCGCGGCCGGTCTGTGACCAGGCCTCATGTTGGGCCAGAGCCTGATCCCAAAACTGTGAGTTCATTACCTTTGTAACTTGTGAGTTCATTTTTTGTAACGGGTTCCCTTACCTTTAACCCTTTTGAGTTCATTACCTTTTTTAACTTGTGAGTTCATTACCTTTGTAACTTGTGGGTTCATTACCTTTGTAACTTGTGAGGGTTTATTACCTTTTTAACTTGTGAGTTCATTACCTTTTTAACTTGTGAGTTCATTACCTTTTTAACTTATGAGTTCATTACCTTTGTAATTGTGAGTTCATTACCTTTTTAACTTGTGAGTTCATTACCTTTTTAACTTGTGAGTTCATTACCTTTGTAATATAGAAACTGTATTATGCCAATACATGTATCATTAATATATAAACTAATTGCTAAATTCTTAAACTAATTGTTAAATTCTTAAATATTTAAATTTCAGTACCTCAATTTTGCAAACCTAGTTAATCACTACAATTACCTAACCTTACTATCAGTATAATCATTGTGTCACTATTGAGTAAGACCTATCATAAGACTGCCTGAAAAGCCTAGGCATACCTAGGCATATTATTGGCCATCTTGTAATATCTACTTCATAAAATGTATAATTATAAGTACACCCCACCTTGTATATTACTCGAAATAAAGAATTTGATTTGATTTGATTTGATCATCTTGACGGAAGACCTATATCTACCGAGCAAGATCACAAGATCTATCGAAGCACATCAACAAGACTGCGACTTCCCCACCGTAAGTACGTATTGTCTTAGTTACCATCTGGCCAGTAGGTATGACGAATGATCCAGATACTCTAAAGTCATACATCATCAAATTAATTAATGAAAATATGGACCAACGTAAAACACTTATGCAACAAGATACCAGGATGACACAACTTGAAAACAAAATCCTCAGCCTTGAACAAAAGTTAACAACATCTGGAATGACTGACCTTGGCAAAACCCTCCAAACTGTCATTGATAGCCACACTGAACAAATAACATCTATAAATACAAAGGTTTAGGAAGCAGTAAAGGAGTGGAAGAACAACATGGATAACCAGTTTAATGAATACTTTGAGCTACAAGAGGAAAAAACCGAACAAGATAAGTTATCAGACGCAGTAATAGTGAACAGTCCATTCTTTCCCAGTGATATGACCCAAGCAAACAGTAAAGACATTACCATATAGATCATAAAAGATCAAATAAAAGTTAATGTACCAGTGACAGAAATAAAAGAAACACGATTACTAGTGTGGGGAATTAAGAGATTACCTGTCTGGGCTTCACCGCCACTTACAACAAAATAACCTCCCGGGGAGTGGACCGACTAGTATAGTTTTACCGCGGTTACCCCCGTTGAGGCGTGTGAGAAAACTTGACCCACTCCTGGTCGCATCCAAGGGGTCCCTCCGATATTCTCACTCTAAATCCACATCTATCCTTGACCAGTTTATTAAGAATGAGTAACACCAATGGTTACGGTATTGTTAAATTTTGTGGACTGTATGGGTTAATATCTGACTGATTGAGGAGAAGGAGGTAAGAGTACAACTTATTAATATCACTCACCCTTTATCCGTGTCATTGCTGTTCACTGGAAGATCCCGTCTGTGGAGAAAATTCTCCAAAAAAGGGGGGTATGCGCCCTTACTACCCTTGGTAAGGGCCCTCACCCTTTCCACCCTTAGGAAAGGGCCAGAGGAGGCGCGTCTGGCTGCATAAACAATTTAATTTAAGCCAGATGTACTGTCAACAGTGTGTCAAGAATTGTGCTGACCACAGCACCACGAGGCACCTCGTGGCACCACATGGCTGCACGAGACTGCAAAAGGCAGCACGAGCGGGCAGATTGAATTTGGCCACCGCAAGAATGGGTCATACGACTCTAGTGGTCATGCGGCGCGAGGCGACGTAAATCAACATAGACATTACTCGTTCGCGTCCGTTATATCATTTAATCTCCACTAACGTCGGGAAATAAGATAATAACTCTGTTCCAGCGCGTTTAGTGTATAACATCAACATTGCAGTATATTCAGAAGTGTGCGCAGCTTCAGACTGCAAAAAGGACGAACGTAGAGACAATCGCAAGTGAATTCCATCGAAACAAGACGGTGACTTCAGCGGCATTCTACAATCAAGACAGCATTTCCGCCGTATATGGTGGAGCCAACACCATCGCTCAAAGTTACACGACCAAGGTAAGAATTTGATGTTCTGGTCAAAACAGGGGACTGCGCAGTTCTTGTATTCAAGAACATTCAAATTTTTACCTAGGGACAGCGGTTATGCGTGGACTTTTTAGTCCAAAACAGTGAGTAAAACGCCTTTCAGTCCATCTAAGACTGAAATATGGGGCAATATATTATAATCCCTTGATGTTTACCTTACAGCCCTGTGGAGATTGAGGCCATAGATGGATCCCCTGAGAAGGTGTTGGTGGCGGCTGTGACATCTTGGATTCATCAAGAAGATAAGTAACATACAGTCCACGTTATCGTTGAAGCCCATCCTCCACATATTGGTCCTTACGAACCGGAGGTTTGTTCATTACGAACCGGAAGTTTGGTCATTACGAATCGAAAGTTGATCGTATTCGAACCAGAAGAGTGGCCACATGGTGGTCCAGAGACTTATACTACAGTGTATAAATGTATACGATCCAAGGTCCTTCGAGAAAAGCTGTAAAACTATTGTTTTTACAAAAGAAACCAGAATATATGGGTCCCTACTCTCATTCAAAGAGTATGGGAAGCTCTCGCGAGGCATAGAAAACGCGAGCCGGCAGGCGCACACCCGACACCCAAGAAGAAAACGGTAGTCGGGTCACCCTAGGTTTGGGGACAGTACTTCTGGGGGGCCACTCTCCCACTACCCCACTCACCCACGCGGGAGCAACACTTCAATTTCTGCTTAAGTCAGCAGAGAAGCAGATTGACTGGCGTACAGCTGGTCTGTGAATGTGTATAGTATAAACAGTTTATATATATACACAGTGTTTATAATGTTTATAGACACAAATTAAGAGAAGAAACTGTGTATTATGTTGTCTCTTATATAATATAGGAAGTGATATTTAGTTTAAACTTTCATATTAATTAACATTGTAACAGTGACATATGTATGTATATAAACATTGAATATATATGTGTAATGTGTATACAGTGAAATATTTTCATGTGTGAAGTGACGTCAGTGCTGAGACTCAGTTTAGCTGAGACAGCAATTCAGGACATAAAACAAACAGCGTGTTGTTTCGTCCATATGTACTCCTGCACCTCAAGGCCACTGACCTTGAAAGACACGGTTAGTGGTTCAGCAGTGTGCTGACGCAATCAAAACAAACTCAGCTGGAGTTTTTAAACACTCTAAGTGTGCTGTTAGTCATTATACTAGCAAAATGTCGTCATTAACCACAAAATTCAGCACGTTACAGACGAAAATTACTCAATTGGAGCAATTAATTTCAGTCTGTATAGGTTTAACCCAAGACACAAATATAGACTATGATCAGTTGGAAATTAAATCTCAATTATTTAATAAACGTCTGGAAATCATTAATTCAGGCTACGAGATCTACGAAAGGGAATTCCTAGATTCCAACCCGACAGAGGAAGAAATTAAAAGTGTCTTGGATGCCTTTAGTGGACAACAATTAAGGTGGACAGGAATACAGGCTATCTGCCGCAAAACTTTGTCACAAAGACCTACTGTAATCAGTGGTCAGCAGACACCTGTCTCCACACCTGTCCACACACCTGCCACACCTGGTATTAGTTTACCAACTCTTCCCAAATTAGCTATGCCTATTTTTGAAGGTAATGATTATGAAGAGTTCATTAGTGGATTTAATTCTTTAGTGAATTCACGTACTGACATAGATGAGATAGCTAAGTTCAATTATCTCAGATATCTCGTGAAAGGTGAACCCTATGAACTGATTAAATCATTTCCGGTGGTCAAAGGCAATTATGCTCTAGCCTTACGTGTCTTAGCAGATAATTATCTTGATGCTGACAAAGCCAGGGTTAGACATGCAGTCTTAATATCAAGCTTGAAACCACCCAAACATTGTCTTTCAGACTTACAGTCATTTAGGATCACATTAGACAATAGTCTCAGAACTCTAGGAGTTAAATATGATCTAAGGCAATGTGATTGGTTTATCAGTGGTATTATACAAGATAAACTGTCAACACAAACCATTGAACGTTTAAATATTATGTTCAAAAACGCTATTTCACTTGTGAAGAAATTAGCAATGGTTTACAAACAATAGTCTCATGCATGCAAGCAACGAGACAAGATGAAAAATCCACCAATCCTGTTGTGGATAATAAACCTTCAACTCAGTACAAAAAGAGTATACCTACTCCCACTAAACCACATAATGGGAAATCCCATGTAGGCACTTATCAAGCTGTGAACACAACAGACAGTAAACAGACTGTCACACATAAACGTACTCCTAAATGTGTACTTTGTGATGGAACACATTGGGCACAGTATTGCATTCAATACACAACAATGGAGGCACGGAAACAACGTGCTCAACAGCTGAAAAGGTGCATTAAGTGTTTAGGTGAACACAAGGGAGGTAAATGCTCACTGAAGAAGTGTTTTAAATGCAAGGGAATGCATCATACAGCATTATGCCCAAGCACTTATGCTGAACAACCGACTTCCACAGAGTCAGGAAGTCAACAAACAGCAGCATTAAATGTGAGAGATAAGTCTAAATCGACTGCTCTCCCAATAGCTCAGTAGAGTTATCACATAAATTACACAAAACCAATGTGCTAACATTATTTGATCAAGGATCACAAAGGTCTTTCATAAGACGAACAGTGTTGCAAAAACTGAATAAACAACCCCATGCCAAAATACAGTTAGAAATAGCTGGATTTTTCCAAAGTTCTGGTAAGCAGAAATATGACCTAGCCAGATTCACTGTTGGTCTAGGAAACAGGAAAAAGACAGTAGAAGCTGTGGTAGTCGATGATTTGCCTAAGTCAGTGCAGATCCGGGGATTAAGAGATACAGTTGCAGCACTGAAGGCGGCCAAGGTCAAGTTAGCCTGTCCTGACATACAGACGGACACAATTAGTCCAATTGATTTAATCATTGGAAGTGATTACTATCACTGTTTTGTGGAAAATATAGTAAGTAAACATGATGTTCACTTGCTGAAAACAGCTGGAGGCCATATGATATGTGGTCCAATTCCCTCTCAAAGCGGGAAAGAAGCTGAAATTGATTCAGTAGAAAATGTACTAGTTACAAGAATAACTGCTGATCATGTACCACAACAAAAACTATCATTACTGGAAGAAATGAATGAACCAGTTGATAAATTGTGGGATTTAGATGCGATAGGTATAGATGTAAATAAACCAAGCCCACAGGAGTCTGAGACTTATAACCAATATTTGGACACTGTCAAATATGAAGATGGACAGTATTAGTTAGGTTACCATGGAAATTAAATCCACCACATCTACCTAGCAATTATTGCATGGCTTTCGGACAAATGAAAGCACAAATACATGAGCTCAGGAAGAATCCAGAGCTGCTGACTGTCTATGATAATATCATACAAGAACAGTTAGACAATAAATTCATTGAGGAAATAGTCGAAGATAAGTTGAAGACAGATGCTCATTATCTACCGCACCACGGAGTCAGGAAAAATTCTGAAACCACTCCACTACGTGTTGTATACAATTGCAGCGCACGTGCAAATAAAGATGTAGCAAGCCTTAATGACTGTCTGATGACTGGACCCTCACTAACTGAGAAGCTTGGAGACGTGCTTATGAAATTTCGCACAAATCCATATGCCTACACGGCTGATATTTCCAAAGCTTTCTTAAGAGTAGGACTACAAGAAATAGAGAGAGATTATACTCGATTCTTGTGGCCAGAAAATCCACATGATCCTCAAAGTCCTGTGAAAACTTATCGTTTCAAGTCAGTATTATTTGGTGCAACATCCTCTCCATTTTTACTAGAAGCTACTCTTAATACACATTTGAAGAAATCTGAAAGTCCCTTCAAAGAAATCTTAAAGAAAAGTTTCTATGTGGACAATCTTCAAGGTACTGTGAATAAAGAGGAGGGTTTGAAATCCTTATACAGAGAAGCTAACAAGGAGATGAAAGAAGCAAATATGCCTCTAAGGATGTGGAATACTAATTCAAATCAATTAAGGGAACTTATCAAAGAAGATTTCCCTGAAGCTGAAATTCCTGAATGCAACAACATGCTTGGACTTAATTGGAACACACAGGAAGACACTTTGAGTCTCAAAAGGATAACCAATAAATCAAGCAGTACTCTCACTAAACGTAGTTTACTGTCAGAGGTATCACAATGTTTTGATCCTCTAGGACTCGTCTCACCAATTACCATAAAAGGTAAAATGCTTGTGCAAGATGCATGGAAGCTCAAAATAGGTTGGGATGAGAACTTGCCTCTAGAAATGAGTCAAGAATGGGATGAAATATCCAAGGAGTTTAAACAACTTCATCAAAATAAATTTCCCAGACAAATAGGTCAAAAGGGAAACAAGTACACATTACATGTGTTCTGTGATGCGTCAACCAGAGGTTATGGCGCTGTAGCTTACATGAGTAACGCTGAAGGAAGTACTTTAATTACTTCAAAGGCCAGGGTTGCACCCTTGAAGGTCAGAACAGTACCACAATTGGAACTGACAGCACTCTATGTAGGTACAAAATTAGCTGTCTATCTCAACAAAGTACTTGATCATCTCACTATTGAAAAAACTGTGATCTGGAGTGACAATGAAGCAGTTCTCCAGTGGTTAAGAAATAATAAGAGTAAGTTGGTCTATGTACAGAATAAAGTAGCAGAAATAAGAGAGATGCAGAGAGACTATCTCTTTCTCCACGTCTCTACACAAGAGAACCCAGCTGACATGTTGTCACGTGGTGTCCCACTCAAGAACTTTGTGGATAATAAATTATGGCTCCACGGACCTAACTGGCTCTCTAGTGAAAATAACTGGCCACAGCAAAAAGCTTACATTATGCCAGAAGAAACAGTTTGTTTGAACACAGCAGAAATAATCTGTTTAAACACTACAGACACAAAAGAAATAGTCATTGATGGATCTAAATACTCATCTTTGGGTAAACTCTTAAGAGTTACAGCTCTTGTCTTTAAATTCATTAAAGTTATAAAACCTAATTATGAATTAATAGAACCCGTTAAATACTGGATAAAGTTAATACAGAAAGATGTTTTCTCTACAGAGTATAGATTTCTGGAAACTCAGGATAAATCACCAAAGAAACCTGATATGATTAATTCTTTAGGACTTTATCTCGACTCAGAAAAGATTATAAGATGTCGAGGAAGAATCCATAATTCTTCACTACCTAAGGAAACAATACATCCAGTATTGATCCCCAAGAATCATTGGCTAACAAGACTGATTATTCAGAATGCCCACAGTAACATGTTACATGGTGGTGTAGCTGACACTCTTTGTCATATACGTCAATCCTACTGGATACCTCAAGGTCGACAAAGTGTGAAAAAACAAATAAGAGAATGTATTACTTGTCGTCATTATGATATGAGAGTATGTCAGTATCCAGGTCCACCTCCATACCCTTCTGAAAGAGTATGTCATGTCACTCCATTTGAAGTGACAGGTGTAGATTACACTGGACCAATAATTTTAACTAAAACAGTCGACAAAGTTCCTATAAAGGTGTACATCTGTTTGTTCACCTGTGCTACAACTAGAGCAGTACATCTAGAAGTAGCTACTGATATGTCTGCTGAAACCTTCATCAAATTATTTAGAAGGTTTGCAGCCAGACGGGCATGTCCCAGGCTGATGATATCAGACAATGCAACGAATTTTGTTGCTGGTGCTGCTTACATAAACAAGATTTTTGAGCAGCCTGAAGTACAACAGATGCTGAATCAACGCAATTGTCGTTGGAGATTCATTCCTCCTAAATCCCCATGGCACGGCGGATTTTACGAAAGAATGATAGGCATTGTGAAACGTTGTTTAAGGAAGACTCTTCATCGTCAGAGAATCGACTTAGAAGAATTTCGTACAGTCGTAACTGAAATAGAAAATAGAGTCAACAACAGACCTTTAACGTATGTTACCGATGATCTGGACAATTTAGAAGTGTTAAGTCCATCTCATTTACTACATGGCAGAAGGCTCGAACCTGTTCCTCCCATGAATGATAAAGAAATCATAGAGGATCCTACTCATTTCGAACCTGAACAACTCAGACGTAAATTCAAACACCTTAATAAAGTGATTGAACGCTGGGAGAAAATTTGGCGAGAAGACTATCTCACCTCATTGAGAGAACATTTCTATGGAGCTGGTGTTTCAGAAAATTATAAGTCCTTAAGACCTGGTGACATAGTGATTATTAACAATGATGGTCCGAGGTCCCATTGGCCTCTTGGAAAAATTGTGACCATATATCCTGATGCTAATGGAATCATCAGGACAGTTGATGTTTTGAGCAAAGGTGTAGTGAATAAGCGGACAATAGATAAATTAGTGCCGTTAGAATTACACAGTGTTGAAAACAAAAATAAAATTAGTGATTCTCCAGAAACCACACAGACTGAAGCTGTTTAGAAAAGACAAGCAGCAGTGATAGCGAGTGAGAAAATCAAATTAATGTTAAGAGATGAGTAGTTCACTTTCAGTGAATTTCTCGCTGCCCCCCAGTGTGGAGAAAATTCTCCAAAGGAGGGGGGTATGCGCCCTTACTACCCTTGGTAAGGGCCCTCACCCTTTCCACCCTTAGGAAAGGGCCAGAGGAGGCGCGTCTGGCTGCATAAACAATTTAATTCAAGCCAGATGTACTGTCAACAGTGTGTAAAGAATTGTGCTGACCACAGCACCACGAGGCACCTCGTGGCACCACATGGCTGCACGAGACTGCAAAAGGCAGCACGAGCGGGCAGATTGAATTTGGCCACCGCAAGAATGGGTCATACGACTCTAGTGGTCATGCGGCGCGAGGCGACGTAAATCAACATAGACATTACTCGTTCGCGTCCGTTATATCATTTAATCTCCACTAACGTCGGGAAATAAGATAATAACTCTGTTCCAGCGCGTTTAGTGTATAACATCAACATTGCAGTATATTCAGAAGTGTGCGCAGCTTCAGACTGCAAAAAGGACGAACGTAGAGACAATCGCAAGTGAATTCCATCGAAACAAGACGGTGACTTCAGCGGCATTCTACAATCAAGACAGCATTTCCGCCGTATATGGTGGAGCCAACACCATCGCTCAAAGTTACACGAGCAAGGTAAGAATTTGATGTTCTGGTCAAAACAGGGGACTGTGCAGTTCTTGTATTCAAGAACATTCAAATTTTTACCTAGGGACGGCGGTTATGCGTGGACTTTTTAGTCCAAAACAGTGAGTAAAACGCCTTTCAGTCCATCTAAGACTGAAATATGGACATACGCTCCTCTGGGGCAATATATTATAATCCCTTGATGTTTACCTTACAGCCCTGTGGAGATTGAGGCCATAGATGGATCCCCTGAGAAGGTGTTGGTGGCGGCTGCGACATCTTGGATTCATCAAGAAGATAAGTAACATACAGTCCACGTTATCGTTGAAGCTCATCCTCCACACCGTCATTATCATTCCCACCGTAGACCCACATTATCCCAACATACCTACTGGCCAGACGGTTGCTAAGATAATAAGAGTACTTACAGTGGGGAAGAAACAGCATTCTTGTCGCTATTCTTCGACGGATCTCGTGGTCCTGCTCGGAAGATTATTCTTCCGGCAAGACGATGATGTTGGTGGTTGTCCCGATGAGTCAAAAGAAGATTGATCCCTTGAACTCTCTTACGCCCACGAGACCGGGCGTTATTTAACGTGGTTGGTCGGGGTAGTGATTCATATCCTCTCACTATACCCCTTTATTACAGTTTATACGTAAAACTTTTAACACTATTCACCCGTCGGTTTAATGTCCCACTAATTTACCCTCGTTAGAAGTTAATCCATTAATAATTGTGTACGATGAACACTGATCGAACCGACGCACATTTCCTCCATCAACAAACCGTAATGGCGTGGTCGGTCACTATTTAACACATTATCACTCTATTATTGTAGTTTCTTGGACTTAATGTCCCACATTATGCCCGGCGAATATTCACAACATTCACTATTGTGAAGAGAGACCATTAACCGCGATTTGGTCGTTGTAAACGCCGATTTCCATCTCCTTTATATCCAGAGCTCTCCCATCGTTCCACCTCCATTCGCTTATCCCACGAGACAGACTGCTTGGGCGACTTCACTTGACCCAGCTCGGCGTACCCACGCGACTTTCGGGATGGTTCTGTTTTCTTCTCAACAAAATACGAACCAACAGCCACACATTAAGAATATTCACATTAGAAAGGCTATCGAGTATAACCTTTCGGGAAAATACCCAATATTTTCCACAACTAGGGTCCCATGGTAGAAAAAGTGTTATGATTAGATTCACCACACATGACAGGAAAACAGATCTAATTAAATCATCTATTACAGCCAGGAAACAGGTATACATAAACGAATGTCTGACCAAAAAACGTCAGAACCTCTGGTATAGAATCAGAAAACTTAAGCGAGATAATAATGATAAAATCCACCAATGTTTCACCCGTGATGGGAAAAATCTAGTGAAGAAAACAAGTGTAGGTCAGTTGTATAC
Source organism: Cherax destructor (assembly GCA_009830355.1). NCBI lineage: Eukaryota > Metazoa > Arthropoda > Malacostraca > Decapoda > Parastacidae > Cherax > Cherax destructor. The sequence continues at coordinate 22,580 of WNWK01012191.1, read as the reverse complement.
TATCACAAACGAGAATGAACTATCAAGATTCCTTAGGGATGCAAATATTACAGAGACTGTATAAATACAATGTCCAAACCAAGCCCCTACGTATAGTGTATGTTTTGCTCATCTACCTTATTTAATATTTGTGTATTCTTTGATGACTATTTTTGCCATATAGTGTTATTTTTATTTGTAAATACATACAGCTTTTATTTGTGCCCTTTTTCAAACCACATTTCTATATATTCTGATCAGCTTAATTGCTTACAAGTTATATTTACTTTGAATCACTTTAATTGGTAAAAATTGTATTTACCTTTTATCCTTTTCTCCAACCTCATTTCTATATATTATTGATAACCTTAACTGCCTGAAATTTTATTTCAAGCCATTTTTTACTATTAATATATTTTACTTTTGTATACTTTAGCACTTTATTCTCCTATAATAGATTACTTTCATTTTCTTTATATTGCCTTTAATAAATTCTTTATTTATATTGCCTTTAATAAATTCTTTATTCACAACTAGTGCAATACTGAATCTAAATATTTGTTCCATAATAACTTAATATTAGTCATTAATTTTCCTACCAGTTCAATTAGCTAGTTAAATATTAATTTAATTACATTGTAAAGATATATCCTAAATCTCTGTAAATTTTGTTCAAAAGTGTGTTAATCCAATAGTTAGTAAAATCAATTCATCAGATATCATATTTTCAAGTTTAGCATTATTCATTGTTCTTAAGTCTTCTTCTAGAATCACACTCATATATAAACATTTGTCTAATTAATTAACTAACTGAGGTGCTATAGTTTTAGATTCTTTTTAGCTGTAAATTGACTGTCTTAGCTCATTTATTCATTTTTGTAAACATATCCAACGTACTAACTCACGTGCCAAGAACTCGTTTTGCATTGTCCTATTCTTAAGTCTACCTGGAGTCTACCTGGAGAGAATTCCAGGGGTCAACGCCCCTGCGGCCCTGTCTGTGACCAGGCCTCCTGTTGGACCAGAGCCTGATCAACCAGGCTGTTACTGCTGGCCGCACGCAGTCCAACGTACGAACCACAGCCCGGCTGATCCGGTACCAACTTGAGGTGCCTGTCCAGTGCCTGCTTGAAGACAGCCAGGGGTTTGTTGGTAATCCCCCTGATGTATGCTGGGAGGCAGTTGAACAATCTTGGGCCCCTCACACTTATTGTGTTGTAACTCAACGTGCTAGTGGCACCCCTGCTCTTCATTGGGGGGATGTTACATCGCCTGCCGAGTCTTTTGCTTTCGTACGGAGTGATTTTTGTGTGCAAGTTTGGTACTAATCCCTCGAGAATTTTCCATGTGTATATAATAATGTATCTCTCCCGCCTGCGTTCTAGAGAGTACAGGTTTAGGAACTTCAAGCATTCCCAGTAATTGAGGTGGTTTATCGCACTTATGCGTGCGGAGAAGGTTCTCTGCACATTTTCAAGGTCAGCAATTTCACCCGCCTTGAAAGGTGCAGTTAGTGTGCAGCAATATTCCAGCCTAGATAGAACAAGCGATCTGTAAAGTGTCAACATGGGCTTGGCATCCCTGGTTTTGAAGGTTCTCATTATCCATCCTGATAATCAGGGGACTATAAAAGAGGGTACTGAAGGATCTGAAGCACCTGGTCCTTCACCAGGGCACTGAATGAGCCGAAGCACCTGGTCCTTCACCAGGGCACTGAGGGAGCCAAAGCACCTGGTCCATCACCAGGGCACTGAATGAGCCGAAGAACCTGGTCCATCACCAGGCCGTTGAAGGAGCAGAATCACCTGGTCCATCACCAGGGAACTGAGGGAGCCGAAGCACCTGGTCCATCACCAGGCCGTTGAAGGAGCAGAATCACCTGGTCCATCACCAGGGAACTGAGGGAGCCGAAGCACCTGGTCCATCACCAGGAAACTGAGGGAGCCGAAGCACCTGGTCCATCACCAGGGAACTGAGGGAGCCGAAGCACCTGGTCCATCACCAGGGAACTGCTGCTATGTATGATAATGTATGTAAATGTCTTTGTGTATACCTGAATAAACTTACTTACTTACTTACTTAATATATAATAGCTAAGTTTAAATCCAAATACCTACAAAAACCTCTCACAGTTATAAACATCTATAGATTACCACAGTCAAATATTAAACAATTTAGTGAAAAATTAGGAAGTATGATTACTGATGCACACATGAACAAAGACACAGGAGACTTCAATATAAACCTCCTACAAGATCAGGACCCACAAGTAACTGAATTCACAAACACTATGAGCAACTGCTTGCTGCTCCCGACAGTAACAAAACCTACAAGAATCTCTGAGACCTGTGCCTCTCTATTAGACCATATCTGGACTAATACCATATCCCCATTAAAATTAGGCATAATCACAGACAATACCACAGACCACTACCCTACCTTTCTCATAACCAATCTCGGAAAATTACCACTAGAGACCACTAAAGTTACCTTCAGACTACATAATGAGACAGCTATTAATAACTTCATAACAGCTATGACAAACACTGACTGGCAAACAGAAATAGACAACTTCACAGATACTGACTTATGTATTAATAATTATCTTAAAAAGACCCAATACCTCTATAATAAGCATTACCCTAAAAAAACTAAACAAATCACAGCTAAAAGGATAAACAGTCCTTGGCTAACACCCAGCATACTCAAATCCATTAATATAAAACACCTATATGAAAAACAGTACAGAATGGGTCAAATAACAAGAGAACAAACAAAACGTTACTCATCAAGCCTAACAAGCCTGATAAGAAGGTCAAAAAAAATTGTACTATGAGAACAGATTACATAACTTAAAAGGTGATATAAAAAAGACTTGGAAAACCCTATCTGAAATTCTAGGTACTAAAAAAATATCCACAAACAGAACAATCAAGCTAACAAAACCAGATGAACCAAAACTCCCACCTATTGAAACAGCAAACAAACTCAATGATTTCTTCTCCACCATAGGAAAAAAGCTGGCAAGCAAAATCCCAAGTTCAAACACTCCACCTAACGACTATCTCACTGGCACTTATCCGAACACACTATTCCTAGCCCCGACCAACCCAATAGAAGTTTCACTTATAATCAACACATTAAAAAACAAGGCAGGTTACCTAAATAACTTACCACCTTTTATATACAAAAAAAAAGCCTCTCAAGTTCTCTCACCAATTATTGCAACACTCTTTAACAAATCCATTGAATCCTCTACCTTCCCATCAATACTCAAAATAGCGAGGGTTACCCCCATACATAAAGGAGGAGATCAAACAGACCTGAATACCTACAGGCCGATATCTAACTTACCCCTTCTCTCCAAAATCTTTGAAAAATTAATTCATAGACAGATATACTCCTACCTCACCTCCCACAACGTACTCGACCACTGTCAATTTGGATTCAGGCCTAATAAAAATACTAATGATGCCATTATACACATGCTAGAAATAATTTACACTGCTCTTGAGAAAAAAGAAATCCCAGTGGGAATCTTCATTGATTTACGTAAAGCTTTTGATACAGTTGACCATGATCTGTTACACCTAAAATTATCACACTATGGTATAAGAGGACACTCCCTCAACTACCTAAAATCATACCTTAGCAACAGAAACCAATATGTGTACACAAATGGAGCTAGCTCTACCGCACAAACTATTACAGTAGGTGTCCCACAGGGAAGTGTTCTTGGCCCACTTCTCTTTCTCATTTACATTAACGACCTACCAAATGCATCTCAACTACTCAAACCCATACTATTTGCAGATGACACTACATACGTTATCTCGCACCCAAGCCCAGACATACTAGCCAACACTGTAAATGCTGAATTGCAGAAAATATCTACCTGGATGATGACCAACAAACTTACTCTCAATATTGATAAAACCTATTTCATTCAGATTGGAAACAGAGCTACAAATGTTCCACTTAACATAATGATAAACGGGTCCCCTATCACAAAACTCACAGAGGGAAAATTCTTAGGAATCCATCTTGACGGTGGCCTAAAATTTCAAACACATATACAACAAATTTCCAAGAAAGTCTCAAAGACTGTGGGAATACTATCCAAGATACGGTACTATGTTCCACAACCAGCTCTCCTTACCCTATATCACTCACTCATTTACCCCTACCTCACCTATGGAATCTGAGCATGGGGCTCAACATCAGTAACTCATCTCAGACCATTAATAACACAACAAAAGGCTGCAGTTAGAATGATAACAAATTCACACTCCAGACAACATACTCTACCAATATTCAAAAATCTAAACTTACTATACAAGACATCCATACTTTTTACTGTGTCTATTACATACATAGAACACTCTATGCAAATATTAACCCACCACTCAAATTTCTCCTTACCGACTTTAACAGGACACATGACCATAACACTAGACACAGATCACTCCTCGATGTTCCCCGTGTCCATCTAACGCTATGCAAAAACTCAATGCATATAAAAGGCCCGAAAATTTGGAATTCATTACCTGTGATTGCCAAAGAAACCCTGCCTGTACCCCAATTCAAAACGATGCTAAAAAAACACCTTCTCACCCAAACCTAAATGCTCAATATCAAACATTCCCAACAAAGTTGATTAATAACTTAAATGTATAAACCTGATTAATCACTAAAATGTAAAAACCTGTTATGAATAATACATACTGAGCTAACTGTTACTACACATTTACATTATAATGACCACATAAACTGTAATTGCAATGCAACTAATTGTTTTAAATTGTTATCTCACTCAATTACTTGCATTGCTACAATTAATAGATTATTATATTCAACTTATATCCAAATTTTACAACTTAGATACACAATTATACTTATTTTATAAATTATCAACCATATTTTTTTACCATGTAGTCTACTAATACCTAATCTTAAGAATGCCCAAAATGCACAGCATATTAGAGGCTTTTGGCATGTACATCTCATTTATACTTATGTATCATGTCTAAATAACAACATTGTATCATGTCTAAAAAAACTATTATTATTATTATTATTATTATTATTATTATTATTATTATTATTATTATTATTATTATTATTATTATTATTATTATTATGATTATAATGTGTGTCTGCGGTGGGAATGATAAGGCTCTCCAGTGAACACCCAGGAAACAGATAAGGGGTGAGTAATGAATATTAATTAATTGTACTCTCTCCTCATTCTCCTCAATCAGTCCTATATCTAAAACCATACAGTCCACTAAAATTAACAATACCATAATTATTCTTATTATCTATTCAGATATATTTAAACTGGTCTAGAGCGTTAGATTTAGATTTTGCCACCGAAGTGGCTAGTTTATTGTGCACCCCATATCCATCCTGTGGACGGTAGCGCAAGAGCATATCTACCTGGAGTCTACCTGGAGAGAATTCCAGGGGTCAACGCCCCCGCGGCCCGGTCTGTGACCAGGCCTCCTGTTGGACCAGAGCCTGATCAACCAGGCTGTTACTGCTAGCCGCACGCAGTCCCACGTACGAACCACAGCCCGGCTGATCAGGTACCGACTTGAGGTGCCTGTCCAGTGCCTGCTTGAAGACAGCCAGGGGCTTGTTGGTAATCCCCCTGATGTATGCTGGGAGGCAGTTGAACAATCTTGGGCCGCTGACACTTATTGTGTTGTCCCTCAACGTGCTAGTGGCACCCCTGCTCTTCATTGGGGGGATGTTACATCGCCTGCCGAGTCTTTTGCTTTCGTAGGGAGTGATTTTTGTGTGCAAGTTTTGTACTAAGCCCTCGAGAATTTTCCATGTGTATATAATAATGTATCTCTCCCGCCTGCGTTCTAGAGAGTACAGGTTTAGGAACTTCAAGCGCTCCCAGTAGTTGAGGTGGTTTATCGCACTTATGCGTGCGGTGAAGGTTCTCTGCACATTTTCAAGGTCAGCAATTTCACCCACCTTGAAAGGTGCAGTTAGTGTGCAGCAATATTCCAGCCTAGATAGAACAAGCGATCTGTAAAGTGTCAACATGGTCTTGGCATCCCTGGTTTTGAAGGTTCTCATTATCCATCCTGTCATTTTTCGAGCAGATGCAATTGCTACATTGTTATGGTCCTTGAAGGTGAGATCCTCTGACATGATCACTCCCAGGTCTTTGACATTAGTTTTTCGCTCTATTGTGTGGTTGGAATTAGTTTTGTACTCCGATGAGATTTTAATATCTTCACGTTTTCCGTATCTGAGTAATTGAAATTTCTCATCATTGAACTTCATATTGTTTTCTGCAGCCCATTTATAGATTTGGTTTATGTCTGCTTGGAGTCTTGCAGTGTCTTCAACGGTGGACACTGTCATACAGATTCGGGTGTCATCTGCAAAGGAAGACACAGCACTGTGGCTTATATCCCTGTCAATGTCTGATATGAGGATGAGGAATAGGATGGGAGCAAGTACTGTGCCTTGTGGAACAGAGCTTTTCACAGTAGCTGCCTCAGACTTTACTCTGTTGACTACTACTCTTTGTGTTTTACATGTTAGGAAATTATAGATCTATCTACCAAATTTTCCTGTTATTCCTTTATCACGCATTTTGTGTGCTATTACACCATGGTCACACTTGTCAAAGGCTTTTGCAAAATCTGTGTATATAACATCTGCATTCTGTTTATCTTCTAGAGCATACAGGACCTTGTCGTAGTGGTCCAGTAGTTGGGACAGACAGGAGCGGCCTGCTCTAAACCCATGCTGTCCTGGGTTGTGCAATTGATGGGTATCAAGATGGGTGGCGATCTTGCTTCTTAGAACCCTTTCAAAGATTTTTTCATCTGGATACACAAAAGGCCTAGGCACTAGGCCCCAACTGGGTTAACAATTGTACATTTGGGTTTATATCTACATTTCAATTATCTGTTACAAGCAAATTTAGGAAATTTGCTTAGTACAATTGGTAACTTATTTCATGAATAAGATATCTTGACATGTCACATAGGTTATTATACTGTTTATCTCTATATTCCTCAATAAGTGGACAATTCATCACATAGTGTTCAAGACAGTGACCATATGCCTGATCACATAATTTGCATTTAGTTTGATCATCATCTGTGTATCTCCCAAACTGACAGAAGTACTTGTAGCCAAGCCTAAGCCTGGCCACTACAACATCAGTCAGTCTGTTCACATTGCAAGTTCCTCCATAAACATACTTATCTACGTTCATGTTATCATAGTGGGTTATAGATCTACTCAGGCTTCTAACTGCATTCCTATAGCTATCATTTTCATTATTTATTTCTCTCCTAATATTATTCCTAATGTTAGAAACAGATATACCAAAGTTATATTCTACATTCTCCTTATGGGTGCTCTTCTTGGCTAACATATCAACTTTATCATGAAGGAGTAATCCAATGTGTGACGGAAGTTAGTTAGTTTGATATCTTTATTATACACCCCATACCCATCCTGTGGGCGGTAGTCAAAAGATTACAGAGGTACATAATGTGTCCAGGGACTGGACCCCAAAGTTATGATAGCTGAGCAAGTTACAAAGGTAATGAACTAACAAGCTACAAAGGTAATGAACTCACAAGTTACAAAGGTAATGAAACATGTAAGTAAATTTACTTACTTACGTTTATACATGGTTACAATCATGAACAAATTATAACGCAATGAACACTTCACTAGTCTACACCCAGTCACAACTGTAATGAGATCTTGGTGCAAATTTTATTGTTGGGTCACACATACACACTTACATATACACATACACACACACACATACACATACACACACATATATACATACACACACACGCACACACAACAGGCCCAGATTTCAATCGACATGTGAACAGGACAAAAAGGCAATCAACACGCGCACACACACACACACACACACACACACACACACACACACGCAGCAATGCTTTATTTACAGGGAGCAAAGTCAGGGTATTTTTCCAGAATGGTCTGTAATATACCACTGTGGATAAAATACTTTGACATATCTTGAACATTTCTGAGTGAGTTGTCTCTGAATTCATTAATTTTGTCGCACTCCAGTACATAATGACGCAGGGTGTGACAATAATCCAACTGACAAAGTTTACATTTTGTTTGGTCTACATCTGGTGGTGGTGATTTAACCTGCCAAAGATACTTGTAACCCAGCCGGAGGCGGGCGGTGGTGACATCCAAGAGTCTGCTTATTTTGTTGGATGCACCATAGACATGTGGCTCCTCCTGCATGATAGAATGATGATAGATGGACTGACTGGTGTCAATCTCCCTGAGTCTTAAGTCAATAAAATTCAGTTGAAGTTCTTTTCGTATTATTGTTCTCAAACTGCTAACTGACAAGCCAAGATTGTAATCTACCCCCTCTTTCAAAGCATAAAACTTAGCCAATTTATCAGTTCTATCATGCATCTGAAGACCAATGTGAGATGGAATCCACAGCATGTGCACTCTGACTCTACTATCCACAATCCTACCATACCTGTGTCTGGCTTCTGACACAAGCATGCTACAAGTTATACTTGATGAGTTGAGAGCATTTATGGATGACAGAGAATCATTTACAATTAGAGAGTCAACCTTAGATACATGGACGCATTTGAGTGCAAGGAGTATGGCAAACAGTTCTGTCTGAAGGTTAGAGGCCCAGTTATTGATGCGTGCTCCAATTTCTTTAAGAGAGCCATCACTCTGTATGACAACAGCAGCACTACCAGCTGCACCAGTGGATTGGTGAACTGAACCATCAACGTAAATAATTTGTGAGAGAGTGTGCTGTTTGGCTAAATTATCAATACAGCTTAAGGCATCATGTTTGGCTTCAAGGCGAAGCTTTGGTTGTGATTTAAGAAGTAGTTTGGGGGGAAATGGAGGATGGTAGTTTGGGATGGGGTAATATTCCATGGAGGGGAGAAGTGCCGCTGTTGCCTTACTTGCCACAGATCATGTATCTGATTCATGCGGAGGTCGGTTCCAGTTTTTCGATCCATCTGGAGGATGTTTACCAGTGCTGAGGAAAGTTTGGAGGGCTTCTGTGCAGGGGTTTGAATGGGCTTGCCTGAGCATATTAACCCCAATTAGGATATTTCTTTCAGTAACACGATCTCTGATGCTTGGAATATCAAGTTCTTTCTGCATATTTAAAATTTTGGCAGTACGAGGGCATCCTAAAATGATCCTCATTGCTTCGTTCTGCAGTTTTCCAGCCCTCCAAGCTTCCAGTCAGACACAAGAGCAAGTAGTGGCGCAGCATAATCAACTAATGATCTAATATAAGCAAGATACATCATTTTCACAATTTTAACATTAGCACCATACCTGGGGTGAAACCCTGCCACAACTCTAAGTGCTCTCAGCCTTTCTTTGTATTGACGACATAGTCTCGTTACAACAGGTCCAAGTAGTGGGACCTCAAAGCCTAGATACCTGTATCTGTTTACATATTCTAGAAGAGACCCATCATGCAACTGGATCTGGCGAACAGTGCCTCTCTGTCGAGGAGGACGCCTATTGAGTATCTTTGTTTTATCAGTAGAGATTATCAACCCCAGGTCCTGACACGAGGCTAGTACATGGTTAAGGATGTTTTGGGTGTTGGAGAATCCGGTGGTGTGAATCATTATATCATCAGCAAAACTGATCATATAATGATGGGGCTGGCTAGGCATAGCATTAAGTAAGGCATTAATTAGAATATTGAATAGAGTGGGACTGAGCACACCTCCCTGTGGGGTTCCTAATTCAAAGTCTTTAGTTACACTTCTATGCCCCTGGAACAACACAGAAGACTTTCTGTTGGACAGGTAGCCTTTAATCCAGCGGAGAAGCCATCCTCCAACATCCATTCTGGCAAGTTCACTAATGATTACATGTCGGTTGGCAACATCAAAAGCAGATTTAAGGTCAAGGAAGGTAGTGTATGAGCTGTCAGTGTGCAGAGTGAGAAAGGTGGCTATGCATTGGTGCACACTCCTTCCATGCATGAAACCATGCAATCGGGGGGACAAAATTTTTTTGATTCTGTACATGAGACGATTCAGAATCATCCTCTCAAATGTTTTACATAAGCAGCTAGTAAGAGATATTGGGCGAAAAGAATTTTGTTGATTGGGCTTAGGAATGGGAATGATGAGGCTGTTGGTCCAAGATTTAGGGAGCTCCCAAGTTACATAGCTCATGTTGTATAATTCGAGTAAAGGATTGCCTGGTACTCGACACAGCAATCTTAGTATATTGTAGGTAATACCATCCTCACCAGGCGACGTGGAGTTGCCTTTAGTTAGTGCTGCATCAAGTTCAAAGTCAGTGAAAGGAATGTTACAGTCATCTTCCTTGCTGAGCATAAAACAAACAAGTCTCTCCCTAGCATTATATTTGTCATTTAATTTCGCCTGTGTGGTACTGGGAAGATTTTCATAGCTCGCTGTAACAGCCCAAGCACTGACTAGCTCATTCGCCCTATGTAAGGGATGAGGGTGCGCAATCTGACCGGTTCTGTTACCCTTAATTCTATTTATGTCCCTCCATGCTCGGCTAAGTGGGGTGTGAGCATTGAGACCATTGACAAATTTTTCCCAGTCAGTTTGCCGCAGCTCTGTCATACGCTCTCTGGCAGCAGCAAGGGCAGTTTGAAAGAGCTTCAGCATTCCAGGGGTACGATGATTTCTATAGGCTAGGCCTATTCTGCGAACAGTACGTTTCAGTGTTCGAAGTTTAAGATCATTGTAATAAGTATGGTTATTATAGGAGGTATGATTGTTATGGAAGTTGGTTGGGTTAAGAGTGCCAGGAGGTTTTTGGGGCGGCTCTAAGTAGTTCTGAATACTGCTCACAAGGTCATTGTTAAAGGCACAAGCAGGAGACCACTAAGGCACGCACTTCTGAGAATGCTTGCCCGAGGTTTGGGGGATAGAATGTGAAGCTGCGGTTAAGACAGAGGACGAGAAGAGATGTAAAACCTCATCAACGGAGGACGAGGAAGTAGCCTCATGAAAGGCAGTACGATGTGTGTAAAGGTCCCATTTCGCCCGGTCAAATTGCCAGCGTGGGCTATGAGGAGGTGGAGAATATGAAGGGGACATGAGGATGATAGGAAAATGATCGCTCTCATGTAGGTCTGGGAGGACAGACCAGGTGAAGTCAAGGACAGTTGAGGAAGAGCAGATGGAGAGATCGATGCAAGAGAAAGAATGAGTTCGAGGATCAAAATGGGTGGGAGTACCCGTATTTAAAACATGGAGGGGGAGAGAAGCAAGAAATGCCTCCAACTGAACGCCACGGGAGTCACAGTGCGACCCTCCCCAAAGAAAATGGTGTGCGTTAAAATCGCCAAGTAACAGAAGAGGTGGCGGCAAGGAAGAAACCAGAAAGTCAACATCTGGGATAGATAATGCCCGAGAAGGGGAGAGATATAAAGAACAGAGTGTATACCACCTATTCAAGTGGATACGGGCTGTAGTGTAATGTAGAGAAGAATGAACATAGAGCTGACTGTATGGAATACCAGTGCGTATAAGAAGAGCACCTTCGTTAAAGGTTCCATCGGAAAAGGAATCTGATGAATATAACAAATCATAGCCCGAAAAGGGCCGGATAACAGCGGATTGTAATTTGGGTTCTTGCAAACAGACCCCAATAGGGGAAAACTGGGAGAGCAACACCTGAAGCTCACCCCAGTTGCCCCTGAGGCCTCGGATATTCCACTGTAAATAAGCCATGATTTATGTTTAATTAATTTAATTAATTATGTTTAATTAATTAACTAACTCAGGTGCTAACTCAGGTGCTATAGTTTTAGATTCTTATTAGCTGTAAATTGACTACCTTTGCTCATTTTTTCATTTTTGTAAACATATCTAACGTACTAACTCACGTGCCAAGAAATCCTTTTGCATTCTCCTATTCTTAAGTCTACTTGCGTTGTTCTATTTTTAAGTTTAATTATAGACTCACACTAAATCTTATGATTCCAAACATTGATCCTGATACCAACCTTCTATTAAATGACTTACATGAACCTAACAACAACTGTCATTACTACACAGCAGAACAGGCTAAAACACTACTCAAATCCAACAATAACATAACTATCTTTAACTACAATGTCAGACCTTTAAGCAAACATTTTGATGACCTCACTGCATTATTAAACTCACTACATGCCAGTATGTCCATCATTGCTCTCACTGAAACCTGGTTAAAGCCTCATACTACAGATATCTATGCCATTCCTGGTTACACAGCCATACACAATTGTAGGCCAGACCAACAAGGAGGTGGCACAGCTATGTTATACTCACACCAGCTTGAATGTATTAACAATACATGCACAAGAGATGAACATGGAGAATATATAATAGCTAAGTTTAAATCCAAATACCTACAAAAACCTCTCACAGTTATAAACATCTATAGATTACCACAGTCAAACATTCAGCAATTTAGTGAAAAATTAGGAAGTATGATTACTGATGCACACATGAACAAAGACCACTTAATCTTCACAGGAGACTTCAATATAAACCTCCTACAAGATCAGGACCCACAAGTAACTGAATTCACAAACACTATGAGCAACTGCTTGCTGCTCCCGACAATAACAAAACCTACGAGAATCTCTGAGACCTGTGCCTCTCTATTAGACCATATCTGGAATAACACCATATCCCCATTCAAATCAGGCATAATCACAGACAATACCACAGACCACTACCCAACCTTTCTCATAACAAATCTCGGAAAATTACCACTAGAGACTACTAAAGTTACCTTCAGACAACATAATGAGACAGCCATAAATAACTTTATAACAGCTATGACAAACACTGACTGGCAAACAGAAATAGACAACTTCCCAGATACTGACTTATGTATTAATAATTTTCTTAAAAAGACCCAATACCTCTATAATAAGCATTGCCCTAAAAAACTAAACAAATCACAACTAAAAGATTAAATAGTCCCTGGCTAACCCCCAGCATACTCAAATCCATTAATATAAAGCACCTATATGAAAAACAGTACAGAATGGGGCAAATAACAAGAGAACAAACAAAACGCTACTCATCAAACCTAATGAGTCTGATAAGAAGGTCAAAAAAATTGTACTATGAGAACAGATTACATAACTTAAAAGGTGATATAAAAAAGACCTGGAAAACCCTATCTGAAATTCTAGGAACTAAAAAGATATCCACAAACAGAACAATCAAGCTAACAAAACCAGATAAACCCCTACTCCCACCTATTGAAACAGCAAACAAACTCAATGATTTCTTCTCCACCATAGGTAAAAAGCTGGCAAACAAAATCCCAAGTTCAAATACTCCACCTAACGACTATCTCACTGGCACCTATCCGAACACACTATTCCTAGCCCAAACCAACCCAATAGAAGTTTCACTTATAATCAACACATTAAAAAACAAAGAAGGTGACCTAAATAACTTACCACCTTTTATATACAAAAAAGCCTCTCAAGTTCTCTCACCAATTATTGCAACACTCTTTAACAAATCCATTGAATCCTCTACCTTCCCATCAATACTCAAAATAGCGAGGGTCACCCCAATACATAAAGGAGGAGATCAAACAGACCTGAATAACTACAGGCCGATATCTAACTTACCCCTTCTCTCCAAAATCTTTGAAAAATTAATTCATAGACAAATATATTCCTACCTCACCTCCAACAACGTACTCAACCACTGTCAATTTGGATTCAGGCCTAATAAAAATACAAATGATGCCATTATACACATGTTAGAAATAATTTACACCGCCCTTGAGAAAAAAGAAATCCCAGTGGGAATCTTCATTGATTTACGTAAAGCTTTTGATACAGTTGACCATGATCTGTTACACCTAAAATTATCGCACTATGGTATAAGAGGACACTCCCTCAACTACCTAAAATCATACCTTAGCAACAGAAACCAATATGTGTACACAAATGGAGCTAGCTCAACCGCGCAAACTATTCCCGTAGGTGTCCCACAGGGAAGTGTTCTTGGCCCACTACTCTTTCTCATTTACATTAACGACCTACCAAATGCATCTCAACTACTCAAACCCATACTTTTTGCAGATGACACTACATACGTTATCTCGCACCCAAGCCCAGACATACTAGCCAACACTGCAAATACTGAATTGCAGAAAATATCTACCTGGATGATGACCAACAAACTTTTTCTCAATATTGATAAAACATATTTTATCCAGTTTGGGAACAGAGCTACAAACACACCACTTAACATAATGATAAACGGGTCCCCTATCACAAAACTCACAGAGGGAAAATTCTTAGGAATCCACCTTGACAGTGGCCTCAAATTTCAAACACATATACAACAAATTTCCAAGAAAGTCTCAAAGACCGTGGGAATACTATCCAAGATACGGTACTATGTTCCACAACCAGCTCTCCTTACCCTATATCACTCACTCATTTACCCCTACCTCACCTATGGAATCTGCGCATGGGGCTCTACATCAATAACTCATCTCAGACCACTAATAACACAACAAAAGGCAGCAGTTAGAATGATAATAAATTCACACTCCAGACAACATACTCCACCAATATTCAAAAACTTAAACTTACTCACCATACAAGACATCCATACTTTTTACTGTGCCTATTACATACATAGAACACTCTATGCAAATATTAACGCACCACTCAAACTTCTCCTTACCAATTTTAACAGGACACATGACCATAACACTAGACACAGATCACTCCTCGATGTTCCCCGTGTCCATCTAACACTATGTAAAAACTCAATGCATATAAAAGGCACGAAAATTTGGAATTCATTACCTGTCATTGCCAAAGAAACCCTGCCTGTACCCCAATTCAAAACGATGCTAAAAAACCACTTTCTCACCCAAAGCTAAATGCTCAATATCAAACATTCCCAGCAAAGTAGAATAATCACTTAATGTAAAAACCTGACTAATCAATTGAATGTAAAAACCTGTTATGAATAATACATACTAAGCTAACTATTACCTAACATTTACATTATAATGACCACGTAAACTGTAACTGCAATGCAACTAATTGTTTTTAAATTATCTCACTCAATTAGTTGCATTGCTACAATTAATTGATATGTTCAACTTATATTCAAACTTTATAACTTAGATACGCAATTATACTTATTTTATCAATTATCAACCATAACTTTTTACCATGTAGTCTAGAATTAAGTAGTCCTAAGAATGCCCGCAATGCACAGCATATTAGGGGCTTTTGGCATGTACATCTCATTAATAACTATATTTCTTGTCTACCATGTATCATTGTACCATGTCTCAATAAAGTATTATTATTATTATTATTATTATTATTATTATTATTATTATTATTATTATGAAGAGAAAGATACAAGTCGAAGTTAGAGGTATCTATGGACTAGGGTTAGAAAAGTCCACGTGTGGAGGCAGCGGAAGACCTGTAATCAAAGAAGGAGTGGGACGCTGTGAAGGAAGGAGGGGTGTAGACGGAGAAGAGAGAGGAGGAGGAACCGGAGGTGGAGCGGTGTCCATCAACAGTCTAGTCTCGGCAATAAATCCTGCGATAGCTTCCAGCGTTTCGGAAGACAAAGATGCAGGATGAACCTCCACACACATTACAGAACTAGTCGGAGGTGAAGATCCCGGCAATGGGGATTTTTTGCCGGACTTATGAGAAGAAGAGGGGAGGTGAGAATTAGGTGTTGGACGAGGGCGTGAAGACACAGAACTGTGCAAGTGAGTAGAGGAAGGGCTGAGGACAGTATGGGATGCCGAGGTAGGGACCTCGGAGCCAAGAACAGCAAAATAATTCTAGACAGGGGTGACTGAGGATGGGGCGACCACAGAGGAAGCCGCATAAGTTGTGACTCCAGAAGTGGGGGGACGTTTAGCAATGCGAGAATAGGAAATACAGGGAAGTCTTCCTTGAAGGCGTAGATGAGAGACAGCTATAGCATATGAGAAGCCTTCCGCCTCTTTGAGACAATGGATTTCTCGCTCATTTAGGTAAACCTGACAACGGCGAGAATAAGATGGATGCGCCTCATGACAGTTAAGGCAAGAGGGAGGTAGATTACAAGAAGGACTGGTATGGTCGTCGGCACCACAGACTGGGCATTTGGCCATGGACCTGCAATATTTCGCTGGATGACCAAAACGCCAGCAGTTTCTACACTGTTGCCGTGTAGGGGTCATCTTTCGAACTTGTAACTGGTGACCTGCAATGTAGACCAAGGCTGGAAGTTCACGGCAGTCAAATGTTAAACGAGCTATATTGCAAGGATAACGTCTTCGCTTACGGGCAGGGAGGACAAAAGTGTCAACTTTGAGGATAGGGAGGTCTTGGAGCTCAAGCTGCTCCAGAATGTCATCACCACATGTCTGGAAATTCTGTTGGACAATGGTGTGGGGTAAAATAACAGTACCACTACAAGAATTGAGAGAATGATGTTTGTCAATAGTGATAGGAATAGTATCTATGGTCGTAAGGAGAGAAAGATCGCGAGCTTGGCCAGCATTCTGGACCGTGATGATGCGAGTCGCTCTTGAGAGCGTGAAATGAGATATCTTTACCTACATGGTGTAGGAGAGCTTTACCAATACTATGATCGGAAAGATAGGTAGTTGGAGTAGTCGGTCTTAGAGTAAAAAACTTTGTCCATTGAGTAGTGTGAAACAAAGTGTTTAAGGGAAGTGCGTGACGTGCTGGTCGTTTCTGAGATGAATGAGAAGGAAGTGTCGAATCGTCATGTAAGGGTCATGGTCGTTTGGATGTGGGATCGGAGGTGGTTCGACATGTGATGGGTGAGCAATCCGAAAATGAAAATTGTCGCACCTTAGAGGGAGAAGCCGGAATCAAGGTCAGAGAAGAGCAAAGGTCAGACGTGTCAAAAGGGCCGGTCGGAACCCCTGTACCTGAAGGTGATGAACCGGCACCAGCAAGAGGTACAGGGGTACTGGAGGTGTCCAAAGAGTTGTCCATTAACGAGGTAGGGTCAGAACTGGGTGCGGTATCAAGAAGGGGCCCTGGGGTAGTAGGTTCACAGATTGGGTCGTCCATGGTTACGTTACTTCTTTCTTTTTGTTTTTAAGAAAAAAAAGAAAGAAGAAAAAAAAATAAAAAGAAAAAAAAGGATAAAAAAAGGGGGGAACGTGGAGTAATAGCTCCTAGGAGGAATGAAAGTGGTGTAAATCCCCCTCCATGCCCAAGAGGACCTCAACACCGCAAGTAGTTCAGATGCTGCATGGAACCCATGCCATACCCTACCCTTCATGCCAGTAAACCAGAAATCCGGGATAGCAACCTCACATCCATCGAGCCACCCCGGCGGACAAAAGAGAGGGCGGCCGGATACCTGCCACAAAGCATACCTCCTTTTGCCACCACCCCCGGAATCCGAAAGATGGTCTCCAGAGATACACCCGTCGCCTGAAAGATACCCAAAGCCACCCCCTGAGAGACCGGAGAGGAATCGGGACATCCCCAGGTGATCCAGATTCCACGGCAAACTACACCACTGCCAAGAACCTTAACAGAATGGGATGGACCATGGTACCCTTCCCCCTACCTAGGAACCAGAATGCCCGTGGAGAGAAGCTCACAGGGTAAAAATGGGAAGGGAATAAGGGAGGGAGCCTCTTTACCTCATCAAGGAGCCCCCCTTAAAGAGATCTTCGTTCCATGACCTTCCCCTCCTCCTCCCAGGCCCCTTTTTGTTACAACGTCCTGTTCTGACCCGACTTTGTTATTGGACCATTTTCCAGACTTCTCCCATACCTTGTACCTCCTGCTGGTGACGCTTCATCACCTGCTCCAGGTGCCGAGGCTCTGCTCGTTTCTTTTAGTTCCTCTGACCTTTGCATGTCTTTAACTATGCGTTCATCTTCCCCAAATATGGTGCGATGGTTTTCAGATCACCCACCTGCCTCAGGTCGGGCTGCCCGCGGTCCTACGCCTAAAGATTCCAGATCATTTGCTGATGACGGTCCTTCGATTTCTGCTCACTCCACCCAGAAACGACCTACACAACCTTCACTTCCTTTACACACCATGTTTACAAGTACACAGTGGACCAAATTCTTTTCCTTGCAACCAACGTCTCCTACTGATTATCTTTATTATAATCATGGGAGAGCGCTAAACCCGTAGGATTATACAGCGCCTGTGTCTACCTGGAGAGAATTCCAGGGGTCAACGCCCCCGCGGCCCGGTCTGTGACCAGGCCTCCTGTTGGACCAGAGCCTGATCAACCAGGCTGTTACTGCTGGCCGCACGCAGTCCAACGTACGAACCACAGCCCGGCTGATCAGGTACCGACTTGAGGTGCCTGTCTAGTGCCTGCTTGAAGACAGCCAGGGGCTTGTTGGTAATCCCCCTGATGTATGCTGGGAGGCAGTTGAACAATCTTGGGCCCCTCACACTTATTGTGTTGTCCCTCAGCGTGCTAGTGGCACCCTGCTCTTCATTGGGGGATGTTGCATCGCCTGCCGAGTCTTTTGCTTTCGTACGGAGTGATTTTTGTGTGCAAGTTTGGTACTAAGCCCTCGAGAATTTTCCATGTGTATATAATAATGTATCTCTCCCGCCTGCGTTCTAGAGAGTACAGGTTTAGGAACTTCAAGCGTTCCCAGTAGTTGAGGTGGTTTATCGCACTTATGCGTGCGGTGAAGGTTCTCTGCACATTTTCAAGGTCAGCAATTTCACCCGCCTTGAAAGGTGCAGTTGATGTGCAGCAATATTCCAGCCTAGATAGAACAGGCGATCTGTAAAGTGTCAACATGGGCTTGGCATCCTTGGTTTTGAAGGTTCTCATTATTCATCCTGTCATTTTTCGAGCAGATGCAATTGCTACATTGTTATGGTCCTTGAAGGTGAGATCCTCTGACATGATCACTCCCAGGTCTTTGACATTAGTTTTTCGCTCTATTGTGTGGTTGGAATTAGTTTTGTACTCCGATGAGATTATAATTTCTTCACGTTTTCCGTATCTGAGTAATTGAAATTTCTCATCATTGAACTTCATATTGTTTTCTGCAGCCCATTTAAAGATTTGGTTTATGTCTGCTTGGAGTCTTGCAGTGTCTTCAACGGTGGACACTGTCATACAGATTCGGGTGTCATTTGCAAAGGAAGACACAGCACTGTGGCTTATATCCCTGTCAATGTCTGATATGAGGATGAGGAATAGGATGGGAGCAAGTACTGTGCCTTGTGGAACAGAGCTTTTCACAGTAGCTGCCTCAGACTTTACTCTGTTGACTACTACTCTTTGTGTTCTACGTGTTAGGAAATTATAGATCCATCTACCAACTTTTCCTGTTATTCCTTTATCACGCATTTTGTGTGCTATTACACCATGGTCACACTTGTAAAAGGCTTTTGCAAAATCTGTGTATATAACATCTGCATTCTGTTTATCTTCTAGAGCATCCAGGACCTTGTCATAGTGGTCCAGTAGTTGGGACAGACAGGAGCGGCCTGCTCTAAACCCATGCTGTCCTGGGTTGTGCAATTGATGGGTATCAAGATGGATGGCGATCTTGCTTCTTAGAACCCTTTCAAAGATTTTTATGATATGGGACGTTAGCGCAATTGGTCTGTAGTTCTTTGCTATTGCTTTACTGCCCCCTTTGTGGAGCGGGGCTATGTCTGTTGTTTTTAGTAGCTGCGGGACGATCCCAGTGTCCATGCTCCCTCTCCATAGGATGTTAAAAGCATGTGATAGGGGCTTCTTGCAGTTCTTGATGAACACGGAGTTCCATGAGTCTGGGCCTGGAGCGGAGTCCATGGGCATGTCATTTATTGCCTTTTCGAAGTCATTTGGCGTCGTGATGATGTCAGAAAGGCATGCGTCTCTCAAGTTCTGTGGCACTCTCATAAAAAAATCCTCTAGGTTTTCGATTTTCAGTCTGGTTAGTGGCTCGCTAAAGACTGAGTCATACTGGGATTTAAGTAACTCACTCATTTCCTTGCTGTCATCTGTGTAGGACCCATCCGGTTTAAGTAGGGGCCCAATACTGGTTGTTGTTCTCGACTTTGATTTTGCATAGGAAAAGAAATACTTAGGGTTTCTTTCAATTTCATTTATGGCTCTTAGTTCTCCCCGTGTCTCTTGATTCTTATAAGATTCCTTTAGTTTTAATTCGATGTTTGCTATTTCTCTGACTAGTGTCTCCCTACGTATTTCAGAGATATTGGCCTCCTGTAGCCGCTCCGTTATTCTGTGCCTTCGCCTGTATAGGGAGCGCCTCTCTTCTAGTTTGCATCTTCTCCTCCTTTTCCTTAAGGAAATTTGCCTTGAGCAAACCTCAAGTACCACAGAGTTAATTTGTTCTAAACATAGGTTGGGATCCGTGATGCTTAGGCATCAGGCTCAATTAAGGGAACTGGAGCACAGATCCAATTTCATAGATCAAGAGCCCCTCACCAGCATTAAGGAACCTCCCTTGAGAGGAGGTATCGGTAAAGCTCTCTTATGACATGTTGACCAAA
Organism: Cherax destructor; assembly: GCA_009830355.1. Lineage (NCBI taxonomy): Eukaryota > Metazoa > Arthropoda > Malacostraca > Decapoda > Parastacidae > Cherax > Cherax destructor. The sequence continues at coordinate 2,035 of WNWK01012191.1, read as the reverse complement.
ATATATCCTTTCACGCTCTTCAGAGTGGTCCGCACATTGTTACAGTTCAGAATGCGGGCCAAGCTCATGATCTTTCCCATCTTACTTCTATTGATAATGTTCCTATCACAGATCACAAGCACGCTACTCTCAATTCTTGCAGTTGTACAGTGGTCTTACCATACCATTGTACAATTAGCCCTCCAGGCCCTTCCGATTCTCAAAGTGGATATGTATCTCCTGCCTGCTCGCGGGTGGAGGCGCTTTCCCAGTAACATCGCCTTTGACTGTTGTGAACTCCCGTCCTCCGTTTATATCACAGGACATCGCCTAGGGGTCCGTAAAGTTGTCTCTATGCCCCAACAGTGTCAAAATTGTTGGCGCTTAGGGACATCCAGCTAAATACTGCAGGTCTGCAGTGGAGTGCCCGGTCTGCGGTGCCACGGATCATGCCAATACATCTTGCAGACTTTCCCCCACTTGTCTTAATTGCAATGAAACTTACCCTTTTTTTCCGCTGATGTCAGGTCTATCTTATTGACTAAAATCTGTTGCCTTAAGGAGAGCGAAGGCTTTACTTATACTATAGCTGTCTCTCGGCTCCACCTTCAGGGGAATCTTCCTCGTGTTCCTTATTCTTGAGTAGCTAGGAGACCTCCAACCTTAGTGGTCCCTCCACCTACCAGCTCCTCAGGTGCCGTGTCTTTCGGGGTCACCACCATCTCTAATTCTTTTGAGGTTTTGCCCTCTGAAACCCCCATCTCCTTACCTTTTCCTACCTCTACTTCATCTTCTCACCTACTAGTTTCTCATCTGCGATGTTGAACCTGTCTCCTAAGCCCAAGTCTCTTCACATTCCTGTGGTGCTTACAATTCCCCAACAGTTCTCATTTCGGCCTTGGTGCCTAGTTCTCACTCCCTTTCTCTCACACGAAGGTGGAGGTTCACCCCCCCCCCTCGTGTGATCCCTTCTCCTGTTCCCCCCGTTATGCAGGGTTCTGCATGACATTGTAATGTATATATAGTGGAGAAGCGTGCCATAATTTGTATGAACTATGACATAATTGTAAATCATAATAGTATGAATGATGTTATAATTGTAAAGCTTAATTTTAAAATTCATACTGTGCATTTGGGGGTACTGTAAAGTACGTTAGACTGTAAATATAAAGGAATCTTGCCGGGATATATTTTTCAACTGTGTTTTGGCTGGCAGGTAAGCGTGGTTGGTTTGGGGGAGGAGTCACTTTGAGCGAGCAGCATGGTGGAAGATGCAGGCCCAACGCTGCATATTTTAGCTAAGTTTTGTACTCCTCTGGTTAGGAAATCCATGCAATAGGCTACTTTAAAGCTTACCAGTAGGCTCTCTGGGGCTCTGACGTGGTCAGGGCTCGGTTGGTTGAGTGAGAGCTGGTGAATTTGGATAACATGTTTTCGGACATCATGTATGGCATGATGTTTAATGACTACCTTGCACTACAAGAGGACAAAACCGAGCAAGATAAGTTATCAGACGCAGTAATAGTGAACAGTCCATACTTTTCCAGTGATATGACCCAAGCAAACAGTAAAGACATTACTTTACAGATCATCAAAGATCAAATAAACGTAAATGTACCAGTGACAGATATAAAGAAGCACGATTACTAGGTTCCCATGGTAGAAAAAGTGTTATGATTAGATTCACCACACATGACAGGAAAACAGATCTAATTAAATCATCTATTAAAGCCAGGAAACAAGTATTCATTAATGAGTGTCTGACCAAAAAACGTCAGAACCTCTGGTATAGAATCAGAAAACTTAAGCGAGAGAATAATGAAAAAATCCACCAATGTTTCACCCGGGATGGAAAAATCCTAGTGAAGAAAACAAGTGTAGGTCAGTTGTATACTATCACAAATGAGAATGAACTATCAAGATTCCTTAGGGATGCAAATATTACAGAGACTGTATAAACACAATGTCCAAAACCAAACCCCTACGTATAGTGTAGTGTATGTTTTGCCCATCTACCTCATTTAAGTATTTGTCTATCCTTTGTTAGTTTGATATC